>OX451738.1:520778544-521083290 GCA_948472305.1 Vicia faba
CCCAATTCTCTCTTCTTTTTTTATTTTCTTTATTTAATTTATTTTGTTTAAATTATTTCTCTCACAAATTTAATTCCTTTTTATACAAAAATTCATAAAATCAATTTTCATCAAATTAGATTTAGGTTTTTTTGTTTTTTATAAAAAAAAATTAATTTAATTAGTTTATTTAATTTTAAGGTAACTTTAATTCTTTTGTAAATAATTTAAAATCAATTAGAAAATTAGGGTTTTTGTTTAATTTTATTTTTATTTTATTTTCTTAAAAATAACCAAAATACAATAGGTCAAGATTAATTAATTTTCTTAATTTAATTTAATTAGTAATTAGGTTTTTTTTATTGAATTTAAAACCTTATTCTTTCTTAAAATAATCAAAAACAACCAAAAAAATAATTTTTCTTTTAATTAGGTTAGACGGGGTCAAAACCCTAATTTTCTCTTGTCCTCGATTCATCGCGCGCATTTATTTATTTGTACAATATTAATGTAATTGCTCATGGGATGTAATAGTTTAATTAGGACTTTTTCGTTTATTTATTGTTTTTACGGATTTTTGGCTATGTAATTAATCCCCCTCTCTGAAGCCTTGTAATAGTGTAGCTTTATTTCCCGCATTTTAATTTTCGCAAATATTAACTGTTAGATGTATGACAGTAGGGTTGCATGACAAGAATGTATGTTAATTTTAAAACGGTTAGCAAACCCTAAATGTGCAAAGATAATAACTTGAAATCAAACACTCGCACATGCGCACTCCTAGGGTATACTCTCACTTCGGTTGCCTTCGGTAAACGATCATTAAGTATAGGGTGTTTTAGTGGTCGCTCTCTTGTCTAAACAAAGATCAAAATGTCCCGTTCAGAAATGTTGCCTCGGAAAGGTTGCCTCAAAAATGTTGCCTCGAATATGATCTTAAGACATTAGGGTTATTACTAAGACGTCCTAACATTGCTTTAGTGATCGTACGTCCCTTTCGAATTGACCCTCACAACTCCAACGACGGTACTACCTACTCATTAATAGTGGGATAGCACTGTCTAAAGGACACAAGAACAGAAACATTCTTTTTTCGAGTAGGTAGATGCTAGTAGGTACTTGCTCAAAAAACAAACTTTTCCACACTTACACTTTTTCAAACAAAGTTTTCAAAAATACTTCGTAACACTCTTGAAGACAGAAGCAAGGGTTAAAACGAAGTAAAACAAACTTTTTCAAAACACACGAACACGGAAGAAATTTTCAAAATGATGAGAAAGTACCTAAGAGCCCGTAGAAAACTACGAATAGAAAGGGTGCTAATACCTTCCCTTTCTATAATCTACCCCCATACTCAAAATCTCGAAAAAGGAATTTTTCTATGCTTTTTTCCTTTCCGGTTGGATAAAATAAAAGTCGGTGGCGACTCTTGCTTACCGCGACATTTTGCGAACACAAACGCAAAACGCAAACCATCATTTTCCTAAAACAGTCCAGTTCTTCCACCGTATCACACCAATCAAAATCCACCATCAACACCCAGGCCTTCGATAGGTATGTCTATAACTTTTCCACCAGGATTTACAATCCCAACGTCAGATCCTATATATGGCATGCCAACTTTGTTCATGACGGGATTTCAAAATAATATGGCAACATACACCCGTCCAGTAACATCTACTTTATCACCACAACAAGGATCAGGATCTGGGATAAACCATATGGCTAGAATTAATTCGCAGTCAAACCAAATACCTGTTATCACCACAAATGCACAAGCAGTCATAAGGAAACAAATGGATGATAGCAACCACGATATGTTGGCCGTATTGGCCCAACAGATGGGTACGATTTTCAACCCTTTGATCCAAAACACTACACAAACTAACTTGCAAAATTCCCAAGCAAACCAACAGATGGCAGCGCAAATGGGGCGTCTTGCAGATTTCTTTAGTGCGCGCAGAGAAGCAGTTCGACAACCACCCCCACAGCCCACATGGGTAAGGGAGAATCAAGGCATCATATTCCAAGAAGAGCCAACCATAAACCAGGCCCAACCTTTGATTCACCCTGAAGTCGAAGTCCAACAACCAATTCGAGGGGAGGGACCACCCAGACCCCTACAGGCTATCCCCAGAGATGAACCAGGGAGAAGGGTAGTTTTGGTGAATCGAAACCAAGATGCTGATGAAATCCTTCAGGGTTGTCGACAAAATGATATGGTGGGAAACAATAACCTAGCAGCCTTAGTCGAAAGGATTATGGTGCGAAATAGGGTAAACCTAGGCATGTGTAGACCAAATTATACATCCCCTTTGTCAGAATATATTCAACAAACTGAGTTGCCGAGGGGATGGAAAGTTCCCAAATTCACCAAGTTTTCTGGCGACACTAGCGAATCTACCATAGAACATATTGCCAGATACCTTACAGAGGCGGGGGATTAGAAAATAATGAAAGTCTAAGGGTTAAATACTTCCCTTCTTCGCTGACGAAAAATGCTTTTACCTGGTTCACCACCCTCACGGCGAATTCCATCCATGATTGGACTCGTTTAGAGAGATTATTTCATGAACAATTTTATGTAGGACAAACCAAGATTAGTCTAAGAGAATTGGAAAATGTCAAGCGAAAATTTAATGAGCCCGTAGACGATTACCTCAACAGATTCCGTTTGTTGAAAGCAAGATGTTTCATGCAAGTGCCAGAACACGAGTTGGTCGAAATGGAAGAAAGAGGTTTGGACTTTTCTATCAGGAAAAAGCTAGATCCCCATTATTTGAGGGACATGGCGCAATTGGCTGATAAGGTTCGTCAAGTTGAGCGTTTGAAGATCGAAAAGGCTAGGGCGAAACAAAGTCATAGAAAAGAAAGAGCGGCTTATATCGAAGCCTGCTCAGACGAAAGAGAAGTCAAAGAGGATTTCTTAGAAGTCGAAGAGCATGAAATAGATCTTGCAAAGTTGAAACAAGGACCATTGTATCCTTGCAAAATGTTGACTCCTGCGAATGGAAAAAATCCCGTCGAACCAGAAAGGAGCGACAAATTTCCAAGAAAATCTTATACGTTTGACATCACCAAGTGTGATGAAATTTTCGACTTACTAGTTAAAGATGGACAGATGATAGTGCCCCCTGGTGCTAAAACTCCTCCATTAGAACAACCGAAGAAAAGGGGTTTATGTAAGTATCATAATTTTCTAGGCCATAAAACCTCACAATGCTTTCTTTTCAAGGATCTGATACAAAAAGCAATTCAGGATGGAAGGCTGAAGTTTAGGGAAAAACCCAAACCTCAAATGAGGATTGATGATGACCCTATGCAGGTTGCCGAGACCAATTATGCTGAGCCTGATGCCATCAACATGGTGGACATTACTGAAGTCGAAGGTTTGCAACCAGAACAAAACCAAGGGTCTGACAAGGCCTCAGCGCCAGGAGTTGCTGAAGAACTTGTGGCGAAAAAAGGAACAAGCCCTATTGATGGTGCAATAAAGAGTGCAATAAAGACCAGGACTATTGATGGTCTTAGGGTCAATTTCGAAGGAATGAAACTTGTTGAGGGTCCAAAATTCAAAGTGAACATGGTGGACCTGAACCAACTCTCCCCAGAAATTGAGGAGATAGAAAAAAGACTCAAAATGGAGAATGAAAAGATAAAGGCAGGAGACCAAAACGTAAGTTTGGTGGATTACTTATTCTATTGTCACTCTAAGAACCCAAAGGGGCTTGTGTGCCCAAGGTGCAACATCATGAATGATCAAGGAGCGACTGCTACCTACCAAAGGGTCTATCAAGAAAAGGCCAGAAACAATTGGAAAAGGGAGAAGAAACTCTTACCTTACCCCCAGATGGGAGAGAGTCTCATGGGATTCTTAGTTCGTTGTCACAAATGGGTTCATAAGTTCTTATGTGCCCATGGTGCAGCGCGCTATATGACGGAAAGACTGCTGAAGCCTACAAAAGGATTCCATACTCCCAGTGTCGAAACAATCAAATCTGGAGTAGAGAATGATACGTCAATAATACAAGGGGCATCCCCAAAAGGGTAGATAGCCCACACCTGGGGGCACGCAAACAAGCAACATTTAAGCCCCCAACAAACATGCCAACGGGAAAATGGTTGAAAGCAGGACAAAACATAATTGAGGCCAAAGGAAAGTCGAAGTGGAGAAGCTTCGAAGAAGGTGGATGTACTACATGGGCCTTCAGGAGGCATTTTCGCTCCAACAAACAACAATCTCACGTGTCGGAGAACTACAAGGGGAAGAACCCCATGTCTAGATCCCAGTGGAGGCGACACCAAAGAAACAAGAAAGCCCAAAGGGATTTTACAAACAAGGAAGTTGGCGAGTCAAGCACCAACCAAACTTCGATTGTCCCAGCAATGGAAAAGAAGTTCCCAACAGGGAGGAAACCTTTCCCTCCTACCAAGATGAAGGTCCCTGACGAAGGGGACAACAACGAGTTGGCCAACAATGGGCTAGTAGATGATGAAGATATGTCAACAAACAGTTTCAATTCTGATGGAGAATCTTCTTTGCAAATAAATTGCAATGTGGTTTCTGTCTTACCACATGAGTACGACCAGGTTACTGAGGTCGAAGACTCTGAAGAGGCTGGTGAATTGGAAATGACAAAACACAAACATGTATGTTATTATGTCATGAATAATGGCGCCGTTGAAGAACAGGACGCTTTCTTCGAAAGTCCAGATGCAGGTATGAAAAATCACCTTAAGCCTTTATTTATTAGGGCTAAAATTGAACAGGTGGGCATCAACAAAGTTATGGTGGATGGTGGAGCAGCAGTAAACTTAATGCCTCAATTCCTACTGAAGAGGATTGAGATGTTCGACATTGACATCAAACCACACAACATGGTGTTGTCAAACTATGAAGGCAAAATAGGGCAAACTCTAGGAGTGGTCCAAGTAGAATTAACTGTAGGCACCATAATAAGACCCACCATGTTCATGGTAATCGCGGTGAAGACAAATTACAATCTTCCACTAGGACGTGAATGGATACATGGAATTGGGGCAGTTCCATCCTCAATGCACCAAAGGGTGGCAATATGGAGGGATAATGGGATTGTCGAAAACATAGAAGCAGACCAAAGCTATTTCATGGCTGAGGTTAATCATGTTGATAGGAGGAATTTTGACAGGAACTTAGCCAACATTGGGCTGTGCACTGCAGCGGAAGGTGCATCAGCACCAAGTAATAATGCAATGTATTTCCTTACTCTTCACCCAACACATGGATTTTATTGGGACAAGGAAAACATGGGACCTGACGAAGACGTGCTTGGACTCCCAAGAATACGGCCAATTGGCTGGGAAAATGAAGACTATGTCCATGTCTGAGTCTTCTTACTTCAAGAAGATTTCGGCCTATCTTGCTGAAAATAGGATGAAAAAGGCTTTGGAAGCCAAAGTTAAAAGCATGGCTGTTGAAGCCAAGGCTGAAGGGGTTCACAACAAGGGGCCAAGAATTTTCTTCAAACCTGAACCACCTGACGAAGACATACTTGTCGAAGACAAAAACCAAAGGCTCGATGCCATCTATGACGACGGGCCTTTGGGGTTCGAGAAGGATCCAGCAGCATCCAACGTGAAGATGTTGGCACAAGACCCTCTCGAAGAAGTTGATTTAGGAGACGGAACTCAAAAGAGGCCAACATACGTCAACGCGAAACTAAACCCAAGAAGTAAGAGCATAAGTGATCCAGTTGCTCAAGGAGTATAAAGATTGTTTCACCTGGGACTATGACGAAATTCTTAGTTTAAGCAGGGAACTGGTCGAATTGAAGCTGCCAATAAAGGACGGCAAGAAGCCCATCAAGCATAGCCCAAGGAGATTCGCACCAGAAATCCTGTCCAAAATAAAAGAGGAAGTCGAAAGACTCCTACGTTACAAGTTCATCAGGACCACAAGGTATGTCGAATGGATAGCTAATGTAGTTCTTGTAATTAAAAAAACGGTTCTCTTAGAGTATGCATAGATTTTCGTGATTTAAATCCAGCTACTCCTAAAGATGAATACCCAATGCCTGTGGCTGAAATGTTAGTAGATTCTGCTGCTGGTTATGAATACCTTAGTATGTTAGATGGTTATTCAGGATACAACCAGATTTTCATTGCAGAAGAAGATGTGCCAAAGACAGCATTTTGATGCCCTGGCGCAATAGGCACCTATGAATGGGTGGTTATGCCCTTTGGCCTGAAAAATTCTGGGGAAACCTATCAAAGGGCAATGAATTCAATATTCCACGATTTCATCGAGACCTTTATGCAGGTGTATATTGATGACATAGTCATGAAATCTATATCAGTGCAAATCCATTTGGATCACCTTCAATAATCATTAAAAAGGATAAGAAAGCATGGCCTAAAAATGAATCCCCTTAAGTGTGCATTTTTTGTGCAGGCAGGTGATTTTCTGGGCTTTGTGGTCCATAAGAAGGGTATAGAAATCAACCAAAACAAGACAAAGGTAATTTTGGAGGCAAAGGCGCCATCGACAAAGAAAGAGTTGCAGTCACCCTTAGGAAAAATAAATTTCTTGCAAAGGTTTATATCCAACCTAAGTGGGCGAACTCAAGCCTTTTCCCCACTCTTACGATTAAAACAAGAGGCCTTTGTCTGGAATGAAGAACATCAGGAGGCATTCAAAAGAATTAAGCAATACTTGGTGCATCCACCAATTCTTTCGCCTCCAAGGAGAAACAAGTGCATGAGATTGTACATTTCAGCGTCAGACAGAACAATTGGAAGCATGTTGGCCCAAGAAGATGATAATGGTTCCGAAAGGGCCATTTACTACTTAAGTAGGGTATTAAATGACACATAAGCTAGATATAGTGACATAGAAAAAATATGTCTTTGTCTATACTTCTCATGTACAAAATTAAAATATTATATAAAGCCAGTTGATGTTTTTGTTTCTTCACACTTTGATGTTATTAAGCATATGTTGTCCAAACCTATTTTGCACAGTCGAATTGGTAAATGGGCTTTGGCTTTAACAGAGTACTCTTTAACTTTCATGCCTTTGAAAGCAATGAAGGGGCAAGTAGTCTCTGATTTCATTGTCGACCATGCAATGGTCGGAATATCCCAAAACTTTGTGGAACCAGAATCGTGGAAATTATTTTTTGATGGCTCTGTACATAAAAATGGAACTGGGATTGGAATCTTGATTATTTCTCCAAATCAAATTCTAACAAAGCTCAAGTATCAGATAGTTGGTCCTCGTTGCTCAAACAATGAAGCTGAATATGAAGCACTCATAGCAGGACTTGAGACTTTACTGGAATTGGGGGCAACTAGAGTCGAAATAATGGGAGATTCTGAATTAGTAATCAAGCAAATTACCAAAGAATACAAGTGCATAAAAGAAAACTTGATGTTCTACTTTGTGATGGCGAATAGGCTGCTTCGAAAATTAGAATACATAGACATCAAGCACATCCCCAGACTAAAGAGTCAGGAAGCTAACAATCTGGCTCAGATAGCTTCAAGATATAAAGTATCGAAGGAAACACTAGAAAGCCTAATAAAAGTACGTGGTAAGGTACTAGCAACTAAACTTTCTCCGACATACTTAAAGACATCAAGGCTAGGTTATATGAATGATTCATATTTCTAGGTTTTAGCCATAGATAGTTTAGCAGATACGGATTGGAGGAATCCAATAATAAACTATTTGAAAGATCCAACAGTAGATATAGAAAGAAAAATAAAATATAGAGCCTTGAGTTATGTGTTAATAGGCAACAAATTGTTTAAGAAAACCCCAGAGGCGATTTTATTAAAATGTTTAGGGGAAAGTGAGGCTTACATAGCACTATCCAGTGTGCACAGTGGGGCATGTGGAGCACATCAAGCGGGTCACAAGATGAAGTGGTTGTTATTCCGATATGATATGTATTGGCCTACAATCTTGAAAGATTGTATAGACTTTGCCAAGGGATGCCAAAAATGTCAGGTTCATGCAGGAATTCAACATGCTCCTGTGAGTGAACTTCATTCAATTATTAAGCCATGGCCTTTTAGGGGTTGGGCGCTGGATCTGATTGGCGAAATAAAACCACCATCGTCAAAAAATCAGAAATACATTTTGGTAGGAATAGATTATTTCACAAAATGGATAGTGTGATACGGTGGGAGAACTGACTTGAGGGTTTTCCGTTTTATCGCAAATGTTGCAGTTAGCAAGAGTCGCCACCTACTTTTCTTTTATCCAATAGGAAAGGTGAAAAAGCACAAGAAAGACCTTTGAGATTGTTTCTTGAGTTCGGGGGGCAGGTTATGAAAAAGGTAAGGTATTAGCACCCTTTTCATCCATGGTTTTCCATAGGCTCTTAGTTACTTGCTAGATCACTTGCTTTTTATTTTGAAATTGTGCTTTGTGTGGTTTTTGAAAGTATTTTGTAAAAGAGGCCATTGTTTAGGCATTCTTTGTAGTGATTCTTGTTCGTAAGAATGTATACAAAGATGTTTGTCTTTTTGAAAATGTTTTCAATGATTGTAATATGTTTTGAAATGTGTGTGTTTGTTTTGAAAATAGCAAGGATAGTTGTTTTGAAATGGAGCAAGTAACTAGAAGTAATCTACCTACTCAAATGTATTTCTTATTCATTTCCTATTCCTTGGACATTGTTGTCTTACCATTGATTTGGTAAGCAACCCTATTTATGGATGTAAACGGGACGGGCGTGGGTCATCGTATAACCATGATTAGCAATGTTTCAAAGTATCTTATCATTTTTGAGGGACCAAGATCATCTTGTAAGGCAACTTGGAATAGTGTCATCGAGGGACTACGATCTCATACTTGTTTGTTTTGCCAAGATACTTCGCATGCGTAATATGGCTATTTTGTATAAGGCAACCAAGTGGAAAAACCCTAAGGATGCTTGTGTGCAAGTGTGTTATTTTCATGCTTTGATTTTGTCTTGGATTTAGGGTTTTCTATTTGATTTGTTTTTGTCTTGCCATTCAAACCCTAATTACTAGCATGGTATGTAAAAGCGGTAAATTGTGTAATTTAAAGATTACTACGCTATTACAACATTTTAAAGGGAGGGGGGAATACAAATTATGAATGGGGATTTGCAATAATGTAAATCTAATTAATCTATTACAACCAAATCGAATTTGTACAAATATTTGAATCAATAAGATACAATATAAATTAAATGTGCAATGGTATGTATATGCAAGGAAAAGAAATTGTTTTGTTTTTCATATGCAAAAGAATCTTGACCTAATCCTAAAAATATTTAAAAAAGGAAATTATTTCTTAAAAAAATGATTCACTCTAATTTCTAATTTAAAAGAAAATAAAGCTCTTTAAGTATTATTTTTTGTGTATTTTTTGTCTTAAAATAAAAAAATAATATTTATGAAAAATAATTAGTCTTTTTATAAAAATAAAAATAAAATATTTGTAAGTGTGAGAAAAAGAATAAATAGTTAAACCAATTCTATTTTTTTATTTACAAATTTATTAAAGAAAATATACGTGTGGGGGAGTGGATATCTATGTGGGGGAGTGGAAAATCATCTTTAGGATTGGCCCTATTAAAATCTCTATAGTCCACGCACATTCGTACTTTTCCGTCCTTTTTAGGCACGGGAACAATGTTGGAAACCCATTGGGGATAGGAAGTGACAGCTAAGAATCCAGCATTGAATTGTTTCATGACTTCCGCTTTGATCTTCTCTGACATATCAGGTCTCATGCGGTGGACTTTTTGTTTGACTGGCGGACAATCTTCTCTTGTAGGTAGATGATGTACCACGATGTCTGTATCAAGTCCTGGCATGTCTTCATATGACCAGGAAAAGATCTCAACATAGTCATGCAACAGCTGAATCAGACGCTCCTTGACACTGGGTTCCATATTAGCACCCACCTTGACCTCTTTTTTATCCTCCTCGGTACCCAAATTGATTGTATCTACAGGTTCCTCGTGAGGTTGAATGGCTCTTTCCTCTTGTTGCAGTAGTCTGGCCAGTTCCCCTGGTACCTCACAATCTTCCTCACCTTTGTCTTCGGCTTGGTAGATTAGATCCTCAGAGTCATAAAAGGCCATAGAAGTATCGTTACCCATGGGATCCGGAATGGAGAGGTACCTGCATTTGTGAGTGTGGGTGTGTGTAAGGGTATATCCATCCTTTAAAAAATAAAATGTAAAAGAAAAACAATGAGCACAAAATTTTGTATGTGAAAAAACGTCCATGATTCATTGAATGTCATATGAAGATGAAATAAAAACCCTTAAAAATGGACCATTGTGCCTCGGGCAAGACACAAGGATTTAAATGTGCGAATTGTTTGTGAATATTACAAGTCCAACAGAAATGTAAAGATAAATTTCTGAGGGATGAAAGTTATTGGGACAAAGTCTCTAGCCTCCCAATTGTGAAGTCCTCCGTCGATAGTAGGAAAGATCCAATCCTTCAAGCTGCAATCCTCTTCACTGTCTTCTACCGCATTCACCTCTCGGTTGCTAATCTTCAACGGGGGCCCTCCAGCACGGACACATCGTATAGCCTTCTGAGCACTTGAAGTGAACCTTAAACTAAACTTGTCAGATTTATATGAAATATCCAGAAGTTTCCCCCAGATGGTGCATCCACCCTCCTCTACTACTGTCTTGGCGTCCTTCAGAGATGACATCCAGAGTGAAGGTCTTGTAATCTTGGGAATCTGGGACACAATCTTGGTTACTGCTACCTCTTGGGGGACTTCTTCGAAATGTTGAAAAGGAGTTTCAATGAACTCGCCATCCAATTCCACATACCTGAAGGAATTGAGGTGGCTAATCATATATTCTTCCTCTCCGTGGACAATGATAATTTTTCCCTGGACCGAATATTTCAGCATTTGGTGCAGTGTAGAGGTGACAGCGCCAGCATTATGGATCCACAGTCGTCCTAGTAGACAGGAGTAAGAGGGGCGGATGTCCATTACATAGAAGGTTGAGTTGAAAGTTTGAGTCCCAACCTTTATGGGGATATCCACGTCCTCGTGCACCATCCTCTATGAGCCATCAAATGCTCTTACGACTATGTTATTGGGTTTCAATGTCAGTCCTTTGCAGTTTAGTCTGTCGAGAGCTTTCTTCGGTAAAACATTCAAAGATGAGCCAGTGTCCACCAAGAAATGGGCCAGAGTTGTTCCTCTATATTCCACAGAGACATGCAATGCCCCATTGTGCTTTCTTCCCCTTGATGTCATATCAGCATCCGAGAAGCCTAGGCCGTTATCCACCGTCAAGCTGGCCACGCAATCTTAAAATTGGTCAGTACATGTCTCTTGAGGCACATGGGCTGTCTTTAGGAACTTTACCAGGGCTTTTGCATGTGCCTCAGAACACAACAACAATGCTAGCATGGAGATTTTGGAGGGAGTTTTCCCCAACTGTTCAACTACATTGTAGTCGCTCCTATTTATTATTTTTAGGATCTCCTCCATTTCCTTCTTGGAGGTTTCGGGGATAGTCAGTGGTTGAGCCTTCGTCCGGACAAGCTCTTCTTGAATACTTTTTCCTCGAGTTTCAGCAGTAGGAGTGTTGGTAGGGATAACAACAGGGGTTATGTCGTCTTTGTCCATAGAAGCACTTGCAGATATGATTATTAGTACGAAGATAACCTTTGGAGCAACCACGGGTCCAAAACCTGCCTTTGGGGGAGCAATTTCTGGAGAGAAGATTCTACCTCTTTGAGTAATCTTACTGGTTCCGGCAATATTACTAATGTCGGAGTCTTCTTCTTCGGAGTTTATCTCTTCGGTGGCCAGCCCATCCTGTTTGATGCCATGGTAATAAATGTCTCCACCGTAATTCCATGGCACAGTTTTGTCTGATTCATTCGGGACTGGCCCAGGCATTGTGATTATAAGAGGAGTATTTTTTGGAACCGATGTAATTCTAACGGGTCTTTTGGGGACCTTGGAAGAATTGGCGGAGATGGTTATGATTGAAATTTCTTCAACAGAAACAGGTGAAACAGGTGTACTTTCAAACAGAATCTCTTTGTTGTCCATCAAGCGTTGAATGCCTATTTTCAACAAAGGGAAAACAGTTGGTGAGGATAACAAAAGATGGCAGTCTTCATTACAACTCGGGAATACACCGGCTTTTAACAAGTTTATCTTAATGATTGGGAGTGGAGTCACGAGTTCATCAATTGTGGTAACAAACAAATCTTCTTCAACAACATTGGTGTTGTGACCATGCCTGGGCATAGGAGCAGAAATGACGTTTGGCTTCTCGGGCGCATCAAACTCAATCTCTTTTTCCTCTATAAGGTCTTGAATTTTGTTTTTCAGGGCCCAACAGTTGTTAGTGTCATGACCTGGACTTTCAGAATGATATGCGCAACGGGCATTTGGGTGATAATAAGGGGACGCTGTGTTGGGGTTCTTTGGGGCTTCTTTTAAAGTTGCCAAATTGGATTTCAGAAGGTGCGGTAAAACCTGGGATAGAGTCATGTTGATTCTAGTGAATTACCGTACCGGCCTTTCCACCCTTAGTTGATTACTTCTTGGTTGATCAGATGTAGGCTTTGGGATCATAACAACTCCTACCATTGGTCAACGTTCAGCTCTACTTTGGTTCCTTTATGGATAAACAGAAGATACCTCATTCTTCCTAATGAAAGGCTTTCTTACAGCTGAAGAGGCAGATGAATCCTTCTGAATCTTTCCACTTTTTATGCCTACTTCCACCCTCTCTCTGGTTAGTATTAACTCAGTAAATCCTACTGATGAGCTCCCAATCAGATGGTTGAAGAAAAGGCCCGATAGAGTGCCTAAGAAAATATCCACCAACTCCCTTTCAGACAAAGGGGGTTGCACTCTCCCAGCTAGATCTCTCCACTTTTGCGCATAATCCTTGAAACCTTCATTTGAAGCCATAGCCATACTCTGAAGTTGAGTACGGGTAGGCACCAAATCAGCATTATATTGATATTTCTTATAGAAAGCTACGACAAGATCTTCCCAGTTATGGACGTTGGCCCTTTCCAGTTGGTAAAACCAATCGAGTTGTGTTCCAGATAGGCTATCTTGGAAAAAATGCACCCACAAGTCTTTATCAGCGGAGTGTGGCTGGATCTTTCTCACATATGATCGGAGGTGCATCTTAGGATATGACACTCCATCATATTTTGCAAACAAAGGCACTTTGAATTTTGGAGGGATCACAATTCCCGACACTAATCCCAATTCTTCAAAGTCTAGACCTGGCACCTTTTGTATTTCCATAGCGCTCAAACGCTCTTCAAGATGTTTGTACTTATCATCTGCTAGAGGATACAGTTCCTCGGAGTAGTCTTCCTCTTCTTCCTCCTCTTCAGATTCTGACGGAACCGCTGTTTCTTTTCCTTTCCCTTCTCCTTCCCCAAAAGTGGTTGCAAAATTCAAGGTTCTTCTAGTCTGTCCCTGAAACCTTCTCCCCATGTTCAAAACCCCAGTGACCTTCTTTGTTTTCTTCTTTCTTTCTTCAGCTAACAGAGTCTTCAACTCTTCTTGCCCCTTGGCTAGGGTCATGAGTAACTGCTGAAACTGTGTGTTTTGAACTTGAAGATTTTTGACTGTCTGTTCGAGATCCATCTTACTGAGATAAACAATAGAGAGATAAGGAAACTCGTTGCAAAAGACCTGTTTATGTTATGATGAATGATATGTGCATATGTAATGTTTTCAAGGATTTTTAAAGATTCAAGTTCATTTTAGACAAAAAGAAACACACGTTATATTAATAAGATAGAGTTTGAGTACATCAATGCCCCCATTAGGCAAAATAATACAACACTCTAAGATAAAAAGTAGTGTGCATCCTTTTTGGTGCAATGTAGGCATTTAGGGTCTGCTCCTCACGAAGTAGCCTAGTGAGTTCCAAAACCTTCTTCTCGCTTGCATAGAATTGGGCTTCGAAAGTATCTCTCTCTCCTTTGAGCTGTATCCAATCCCTTTGTAGGTCTTCAAGAGATGTGGGCATGTTAGGATGTAGGATAGTGTATGGAACATCTCCCTCCTTAACAGGCTCAATGATCACCGGGAGAATTGAAGGATAAGGCATCATAAGACTTTGAGTGTGGGTTCGTACCCACTTGAGGTAAGGCTCGAGAGGGATGGAATTCTTGTGTCCCAAAGTCTTACTATCCACCTTGTTTAGCATCCTCCATGCTCAGATGAATCTCTGGCGAAGACCTTGATCATCGTTGTCGTAGTCGAATACCAAGCCTTGAATCAATATCTCGTGTGGGCTATCCCTTCGGGCGTAACCAAACTGTCTTAGAGCTAAGCATGGGTTGCAGGTGATGCCCCCCTTAATTCCAAGTAGAGGTACATTAGGGAATTCCCCACAATGGTCAACAATGATAACATTCTCTTTGGATTGGGAACACCAATGAATATCCGAATGTTTAAGCATCATTAACCTTTGTGACCACCTTAATCCTTGCTCATTCTTTAAGACTGATTGGGGAAGATGAGAAATAAACCATCTTGCCAGGGAGGAGTGCAACACATAAGGACACCTCTTTTCCTCATTGTGCGAGTGTGAAAAGAGTGTAGGATATCCCCTAGTAATGTAGGCACCGGATTGCGTGACATGAAGATTTTGACGGCGCTCACATCTATGAGTTGGTCAGGATTTGGAAACAAGACCATCCCATAGATGAGGAGAGCCATAATTTCCTCAAAGGCTTGTAGGTCCAAGGAATTCCAATAGCTTTGGGCTTTCTCAAACAGGAACTTTGCTAATAAGCCTTTGACACCACTTCTAGTTTCCCAAGTTGTGACATCAGATGAGTGAAAGTGCAGAGCTTAAGCAATCTCTTCTGGCTTTGGGTCTCTTTCCGTACCGTTGAAAGGTAGTTGATTGAGAATGGGAATCCTCAAGAGTTGAGAGAATTCTTCCAAAGTGGGAATAAGCTGGTAGTCAGGAAATGTGAAGCAATGGTGCAAAGGATCAAAGAACTGGAAGAGCACCTTCATCATATCCTCATCTGTGTTGGAGGTGACCAAGTTGAGTAGACGACCATGTCTCTTGGTGAATGGAGAGTTCTCAGGGATCTTTGAAGCTATCTCCTTGAGTTGTGGAGGAATTCTTACAAGGTTGACTTGGATAGTTTTCCTGCGAAGTGAATCCATATCCTACAAAACAAGAACAAAGATGAATCTTCAAAATCCTTGAAATGGTTAGTGAATGCATATGATGCTCATGATGTCCATGATGTTATGTACAAGTATGCATATACAAGCAAAACAAACAAGTTCTTAGTTTAGGCTTGCATGGGGTTTTATAGGTAAGTACCCTCTTGAATTTTAGTCGGCTTAAACATGTCCTAGTAATAGTAACCGGGTTCTAAGGAGCTCAATATAACCAGATTGTTTCCTTGGTCATTGTTTCATCTCAAGCCTCTTTAATGGCGACCGAAATATCCCAAGAAACCAACCCTCAATGAGTGTAGTATCGAGTATCTACCAACTTCTGACTGCACCAAAGTCGGTCATCTCACTACATACTAAAAGCCAAGTTGGTCAAGTAAAGGGTTCTAGAAGTTCATTAGTGCTTCATGACATCACTCAGCAGCCCCGTATTCTCTTTGATTGACTCAAAGGCTACCGGTACCCACAAATATGTCACACTAACATAGCTATTGCTTAGACCATGTCGGTATACCCCGCACAGTTTCCACAATGTATTGCTATTTACCTATAATGTATCCCAAATCCGGGTAGAGGATTTCAAACCCAAACAAAGAATAAAAATGTAAAGCATACAAGTCAAACAATGTAATAAATTAAATGTGATCTAGCCATAAGGTAACCCCGCTTTTATAAAATTTCCCCAGCTGAGTCGTCAGTTTTGTGATACGGTGGGAGAACTGACTTGAGGGTTTTGCGTTATCGCAAATGTTGCGGTTAGCAAGGGTCGCCACCGACTTTTCTTTTATCCAATAAGAAAGGTGAAAAAGCACAGGAAAGACCTTTGAGATTCTTTCTTGAGTTCAGGGGGTAGATTATGAAAAGGGAAGGTATTAGCACCCTTTTCATCCATGGTTTTCTACGGAATCTTAGTTACTTGCTAGATCACTTGCTTTTTGTTTTGAAATTGTTCTTTGCGTGGTTTTTGAAAGTATTTTGTAAAAGAGGCCATTGTTTAGGCAATCTTTGTAATGATTCTTGTTCGTAAGAATGTATACAAATATGTTTGTCTTTTTGAAAATGTTTTCAATGATTTTAAGATGTTTTGAAATGTGTGTGTTTGTTTTGAATATAGCAAGGATAGTTGTTTTGAAATGGAGCAAGTAACTAGAAGTAATCTACCTACTCAAATGTCTTTCTTATTCATTTCCTATTCTTTTGACATTGTTGTCTTACCATTGATTTGGTAAGCAACCCTATCTTTGAATGTAAATGGGACGGGCGTGGGTCATCGTATAACCATGATTAGCAATGTTGCAAAGTACCTTAGCATTTTTGAGGGACCAAGATCATCTTGTAAGGCAACTTGGAATAGCGTCATCGAGGGACTATGATCTCATACTTGTTTGTTTTGCCAAGATACTTCGCATGCGTAATATGGCTATTTTGTATAAGGCAACCAAGTGGAAAAACCCTAAGGATGCTTGTGTGCAAGTGTGTTATTTTCATGCTTTGATTTTGTCTTGGATTTAGGGTTTTCTATTTGATTTGTTTTTTTCTTCCCATTCAAACCCTAATTACTAGCATGGTATGTAAAAGCGGTAAATTGTGTAATTTAAAGATTACTACGCTATTACAACATTTTTAAGGGAGGGGGGAATACAAATTATGAATGGGTATTTGCAATAATATAAATCTAATTAAGCTATTACAACCAAATCGAATTTGTACAAATATTTGAATCAATAAGATACAATATAAATTAAATGTGCAATGGTATGTATATGCAAGGAAAAGAAATTGTTTTGTTTTTCATATGCAAAAGAATCTTGACCTAATCCTAAAAATATTAAAAGAAGGAAATTATTTCTTAAAAAAATGATTAACTCTAATTTCTAATTTAAAAGAAAATAAAGCTCTTTAAGTATTATTTTTTGTGTATTTTTTGTCTTAAAATAATAAAATAATATTTATGAAAAATAATTAGTCTTTTTATAAAAATAAAAATAAAAATATTTATAAGTGTGAGAAAAAGAATAAATAGTTAAACCAATTCTATTTTTTTATTTACAAATTTATTAAAGTATATATATATATATATATATATATATATATATATATATATATATATATATATATATATATATATATATATATATATATATATATATATATATATATATATATATATATATATATATATATATATATATATATATATATATATATATATATATATATATAACTAAAATAAAATATATTTTTTATTAGAAAATAAAATAAAATAACCAAAAATGCAAAATTTATCATGTTTTATATTTTCCATGATTTTATGTATTTAAGAAAATATTTAATGAAACAAAAAAAAAATAATAATAAATAAATAAAATGCATGGGCCAGGGGGTTTCCTGAGTAATCAGGATGTAAGCATCAGAAGAAAAAAAATAAAGCCCAACAGTTGAGCACACGCTGCAAATATAAAAGAAATGGCCAAAAAGTGAGAAAATATGCAAAAAGGTAGGCACCAAGGCTCGAACCCATGACCTTGGCATTCTCAGTGCGCTGTCTTGCCACTGGGGTGGCTGTACATCCGTTAGTTGAAATGAAACAAGAAAAATATAACACAAACAACTTCCTTTGCCTTGTACTTCGTCTTCTTCCTCAAGCTGGCCAGAACTCTTGTATATTTCTCATTTCTCCATGAAAATGAAAACTTCCAACATAAAAATGATAGTACTCATTCCCATGATTTTAGACATGTAACTTATGGAAACTAAAAATCAAAGATTAAAACGAATTTTTAAATCCCTAATTTTAAACCTTATTTTTACAGAAATTTGAACTCCAAAATTCTCTACACATAATGAACAGAAATGAAATCTATGCACATGGTTGGCTTCAGCACTATAATATCTACATTTTTCTTTCACAAATCATGGCCAATGAATGCCTGTATGAAGAGATAAAAGTTGGAGTTCTTACCTCTTTCAGCTGAGATCGTGAATGGAGTTTGAGTGAGATTTATGAAGGCCTGAAGATTCCTTTAGCTTGCTTGAACCTCCCTGAGTGTGTTCCAATCCTTACCTTGCTTTGAAAGTGTCTGAAAATCTTTATCCAAGTCAACCTGCAAGCTTGGAAAACAAAAATGGCAGATGAAGAAGGATGAGTTACAGTGCATGGATGATGGTCTGGATCCTTTAGATATGAGGTAGGTAAATTGTTTGAATGATTAAAACTTGAAACGCACGAGCCAATTTGTGGATTTCTATGCTTATGCTCAAACTGCAAGTTTTTGATAGGTTTTTGGTGAGAGGGAGTTTTGGAGTGTTTTATGCCTTTAGCAATCGTTTTCTCAGTTGTAATGTGTTTGTGTATTAGTATAGAGAAGGTTTCAAGTCAACTCTATAACAGATTTTTCAGTTGTAGGCTTTTTGCACACTTTCTTGCTTTTGAAGCAAAGTGAAGAGACAAGTCTCCACATGCTTGTAATGGCCTGCTTGGAGTTCGTATAAGCTCTATACAAGTTTCTTTAGGTCTGTAGGACTTGTATGTGCAGAGAAGATAGGTCTAATGCTCAAGAATTGAAAAGTTGCAAAAGTTAAGCTTTTCCAAAATGGCAATGGCAACTTTGTGCCATTTATGGAATTAAAGCTTGGACAATGACCCTTGGGCTTGGATTAAGGCTTTGTCAACTGAGTAAGCATTAAATTATGAAGTGAGAAACAATTTTGAGACCTTAAATCAAGAATTAGGCAGCATAGGTTCATATTTGAATTTTGTTCTTCATGAAATGACTTGAATTCAAAGTGAGAAGTTGCCAATTTCATCTCTTCGATTCTCCTTACTCAAAAATGATCTCAAGGAGTTCTTGGACATTTTGGAAATCTTGTAATATGCTCTATGACTCATCTTTGAAATGAATTTCAATATTCCTCTTGGAACTAGGTGAAAAATTGTCATGAAGTTAGGTCAAAAACCTGCCTAAATTAGGGCAAAATTTCACTAAGTTATTTTAGTTCATGGGCATGTATTCATAAAATTATATCTTGAGATCTAAGCATCTTTAGGGAAAAATGTGTGAAGCAAAGTTGTATATTTCACGGGGGGTCTACAACTTTCATGTTGGGAACTTTCTTTGGATCATCTTGTATCATGGTGAAAAAATGGCTTAAAGTTGAGAAAAAATAAGAAATTTTCTATACTTAGAAAAAATTCTAAGTTAAGAAAATTTTCAAATTTCAAAATCAAATCTTCAATTTTTGGTTTCTTGATGAACAATTTTCACATTTTGACATGTTTTGATGAATTGTGATCCTTGGCACTTGATTTTGACCAAAAAGTCAAAGTTTGACTTTTTAGTATATAATTGACTTTTGATCAAATGACTGAAAAATTCATCTTCCAATCCAATGGATTTGAAATGTTTTGAACCATGTCATTAGGTCAAGATGATGCAATTGAAACCTTGAAATCATGCTTCAAATCAATTGGTCATTTGCTAGGTCAAAAATCAGAAATTGCCCTTTCTCAGTCAAAACCCTAATTTTGATCATTTTGCCCTTTTGATGATTTGATCAAATTTCTTGAGGAATTGTGGTCCAAACTTGATCAAATGATACATATGAGTCTAGAATGTTGATGTGGATCAAAAATTATGAAGTTTGACTGCAAATTGGCCATGGTTGACTTTTTCCCCAATATAGTTGATTTTTAGGTCAACTGTCCAAATGACTGATCAAAATTGTGATTCAAGGCTTGAAACTTGACATGAGTAACCTTAGGGGTCTATAATGATACTTGAAATTAATATGAAGAATTGATAGTCCAAAAGTCTTTGTGCAATCCCAAACCCTAATTTTTGGTTATCAGTGCATGATGAGATGTCTTGAGCTGATCAAACCCTAATGCAGTCTTGAGTCAAAGAGATCTTGTGAGAAAAGTCTTGATAAATGAGAGGGCAAATTTTGGGGTACAATAGATAGAATACCTATGGTGAATGTCGACCAAGAAGTCGTTATCAAATTCATACAAAAGCATATTGTGTATAGATTTGGAATCCCAAAAACCATCACAACTGATTAAGGATCAGTGTTTACTGGTCGAAAGATGCAGGAGTTTGCTAAAGAAATGGGTTTCAAATTGTTAACATTGACACCCTATTATAACAAGCCAACGGGCAAGTTGAAGCAGCTAATGAGGTAATCATAGGGCTAATTAAAAAACATGTGGGAAGAAAGCCAAAAAATTGGCACAAAACTCTAGATCAAGCTTTATGGCCTTGTCGAACATCTCCCAAAGAAGCAACAAATACAACTCCATTTCGTATAACATTTGGGCATGATGCAGTATTTCCAGTAGAAATCTATTTACAATCAGTTAGAATTCAAAGGCAAAATGAGATTCCTTCAGATCTCTATTGGGAAGGAATGATGAATGAATTAGTAGATTCGTACGAAGAAAGACTGTATGTTCTAGAAGTCTTTAGAAGACAAAAAGAAAGGGTGGCCAAAGCATACAACAAAAGGGTTAAAGGTAAAATCTTTTTGAGCAACGATTTGGTTTGGAAAGTAATTTTGCCAATGGATAGGAAAAATAATTCATTAGGGAAATGTTCCCCACATTAGGAAGGCCCCTTCCGAATCATCAGAACTTTTACTAATAACGCCTACGAAATTGAGGAATTGGCAGAGGACAAGAGGATCTTAAGAATAAATGGTAAGTATTTGAAAAAGTATAAACCTTTCATTCAAGATCTAAAGAGTTCGACAGAATAACAAAGATAAAATACCAAGTAATAGGTCCAAGCATGGTATTCGAATACCAAACTGGTTTTGTTCGAAATTACAGCATAAGGCTTGTTGGCCTATATATAATAAAAAAACAACAAGAGTCGAATTAATCAAAACACAAGTTATCAGAAAGGAAGGTTGATCTTCATCTTGTCATATTTGGCCCTGGAAAAGCCTAGCCTGCAGACAATGGAAGCTTTTGCAGTTCGAAGGGAAGTTACATCGCCTTCTAAGCTCCTAGCCTCATCAATGCACTGGATGCTTTGGTTCATCTCTTCATTGGCCCCGTCATCTTTCTCTACTTCGAGGGCCTGATGAGATTTTTCAGCCTCAGAGATTTTCTTCTACAACTCTTCAATATGCTTTCTCCAAAGGGCAATAGAAGAAGAAATCTTGTCTTGCTCCTTTTGGGAAACTTCTTTGGCTTTCTCGCGCTTCTCAACCTTATCTGATAACTCAAAAGCCTGCGCCCACTTTAAGTCTTGAAGTTTTTTCATCTCCGTAAGCTTGGAATCCACATCTTTATCTCTAAGAAAGTCAGATTCCAAGTTAGTGATAAGCGTGGTCAAATTAATCAGGACCTCAGCAATCTCAAGGGGACATTTCCCCAAATCGACTTTATGGATCAGCTTCCGCATAACGATACCTGCAGTTGCGTTTGTCTTCACCAGGTCAAATAAATATGCCCTAAAGACAGTGTCTTTTATCTTTTGAAGAAATGCTTCGTTGGATTCATCAGTCAGTGTCTCACTTGAAGCAGTGATTAGGCTGGGGCAAGGACTTGTTGCCATTAAGTCCTTTCTGGATCTAAAAATTCTAAAATACTGCATAGGGTTCGTCTTCTTCAAAAGCTCCATTTCTTCGACGGAAGGAAGAGCATCTTCAGTAACTTTGGAGTTGGGAGATTTTGCTGTAGGATACTCAGTTGCAGATGAAGTTGGAATATTTTGGATTTGTTGACCTTGGTCCTCAGCGTCATCCATGTCGGTATCTTCGTGTGGAATGACATCATCCTCATCAGCGCACTCATTGGCATCACTATTGGATTCTTCTTCATCATATTTTCCCCTATTAGCCTTCGGGGAAGCATCAGCAGATGGAGTATCATCTGAACTGGCTTGAATAGGTTCCCCTTGAGCAGTAGTTTCAGTTTGTTCGTTCATTTTTGTTCGTCGTTTCGATTTCTGCGGTGATTGAGGAGAATAAGGGTCCTCTGTTTGGAAATCTTTCTGGTGCACATCAGTGGTTGAGCTTTTGTTTGATACTTTCGCCGAGGAAAGTGGGATAGATGGTGTGCTAGCGCTATGAGGAACCCCATGCTGAACCGGAGAATCACTAAGGTTGATTGGTTGTTCCTGCGAAATAAAGCATGGGTTAAATGTTGACTAATTTGAAATTCGACTTAAAGAAAAGAATTTTTATAAAAGTCATTACCTCAGTTCCCTCAGCCCCAGGGCTGGAGTTACCACTTTCAATTTCTTCAAGTACTCAGGCTACAAGTGTGGCCACACTATCTTCTTTCTTCTTTGGACTTGAAAGTGATTGTTTTTTGGTACAAGTTTCCTTCGAAGGAGAACTTGCAGTGGAGGATTTTATTTTTTTCATTTTCTTTTTGGTTTTGGTGGGATCTGCAGTTGGCTTATTGTCGACGTTTTTGGGTGTCGAGGTAGACTCGCTTATTTGTTTTCTCTTTTTTGGAGTCAATGGAGGTTTCCTGATATCCTGAAACAAAAAATAAATAAAAAACAGAAATCAATGCATGATTCAACAAGTTGGTAAAAATATATAATAAATAAAAAATATAAGCTTACCTTGTGGGTCTTGCTAGCTTCTCTAGCCACTTCAGAAATGCTAGTTATCGAAGGCTTTGGTATTGAGGTTGCTTGTGCAGACTCCGTTGATGTAGTAGCCTTCATCACTTTGGTGTAATTTCTCTCAATAACTATAAAAGGAATAAGGGTTAGAGATTATTTCGAAGAAAAGAATTAAATTCGAAGCAACCAGGGAGTCCATGGTTTCCAAACCTTCACTTTCTAGAGTGTCCATCCTGACATGTTTTAAATCCAGTTGAAGGAATCCTTTGAAACTATACAAACTATGCTTGGTCGCAACCACTCATTTTTCAAGCTTAAGTTCATCTTGCCTCATGACTTTAAAATCCTCTTTCACCGATAACCATGGTGGATAAGGTGGATACCAGGCCAAAGCAAAGTCCGCTATAGGCAATATGGGAAATTTTGGAGGCTCTAATTGAAAATCCGAGTCATATTTGTCCTCAGGCTTGACACACGAAGGTATGCGCAAATGGGGGAGTATCGCTGTAAATTTTTCTTTTAAGGTCACAGATGCATCTCGAATGGTTTGACCAAGATCAGTGGGATTGTAAAAAGTTTCAAAGTATTTTTGGAATGCCTGGATCTCCTTGATGTGTCGTTGCGTACCTTTCTTCATTTTGTCCTGCACAGAAGCAAAGGCTTTTGTTAGATGTTGTTGGAAGTCTTTGATGCCGCACATGCTGAAGGAATAATATTCTTGCCACCAGTCTTCGAAGTCTATAGTGCAGTAGTATGAAGGAGTAAAGGGCACAAGAGTGATATGGAAAAGGCCTGTGAATTTTCTAATGATGCTTTAGGCTTCGACATTATTAAAGTTCATAACCCTGTGGCAAATACCACTCTTGTTGTGATATAATGGTTCTGGTAGAATCTGGCAAAGGCCAAATTATCTTGCTATGAAGTTTGGTTGGTAGGTGAGCAGGATATTCTGTGTTTTCTTAGGCATAATCCTGGTGAGGAGAAGTCTAGGAGTAAGAAAGGCTTCCCTGATTTGAATGGATTCTACCTGTTGCTCAGTCGAAAGATTCAATAATGATCTAGTAAACCATTTTGGGCCATGACTTCTCGCAGCAAAGGGATCCATCGAAGGAGTGTATTTGTGCCTCTTCGCAAACATCATAAGGTGTCTGGTGAAGCACTCTTGCAAATTTTTCCCTCCTTCATCAGGGGTCTGTCGAACTAGCCTAGTTCCTTCAATAGTCCTATTTTCGACTTCGGGATCAACTTCGTTAATGGTGTTGTGAGTTGAAAGAGAAGGTTCGAATGTAGCATTCAACCACAATTGCAACAGCCAATAAGGTCCATCTAGGAGGATGTTGGTTTGAGGTTCGAATTCTTTCAGTCTCGAAGAAGCCTCTCCAAGACTTTCGTAGAGTCCAGAAAGAATCAATTCGCTCAAGCAAATGTTTCGACCAACATGCAATTGATTAGCAAGGGTCAAGAACCTCCTAGCAACTTGGAGAGACTTACAGCAGAAAACTCACCTTGAGAGCCACAATGCAAGGAAAGCAATATGCTCTTGATCATTAACTTCATATGTAGTTCATATGTAATGATCCAGTAATTGTTATATGTGGGAGAAGTTTTGCTGAAATCAATAGTATCCTCACTATCAATTGTTGGATTGAAAGTATCTCCAGTGGGTTGAAGCCCAGTGATGGCAGAAACGTCAAAAAGGGTTGGGGTAACCATACCACAAGGAAGGTGGAATGTGTTAAAAGTACTGTCCCAGAAGTACAGCGAATCCGTCAACATTAATTGACAATATTCAGGACCAAATTTTGACAAATGAATCAAGTCGAAAATCCCTAATTCCTTCCAGGTGGTTAGCTTTACTTTTTCTACCCTAGCTAACCAACCAAAATATTTTTGATCATCTTTTGATCGACCTGATCTAAAGGGGCATGATACTTCAGTAACAAAGTCTAAATTTAAAGGGATTTTTGTTAGTTCTTTTTCTTTATGGGGAAGGTTCTTTTGAACGTCTTGTTAATCATCTGCTTTAGTTTTTATAACTACATTAGTATTGCTAGCAATGGGTTTAGTGGAATGGTGAGTTGGAAAAAACTTTTTTAGTTTAGGTAATTTCTCTATATCAAGGACTGGACCCATAAACCCTAATGTCTTAGAGGCAAAAGTAAAAGGAATTAATACTTGTGAAGAATATATGGCTATTTGTTATTTCTTCAAAGATGGTGTTGGGACGAATTCCTGGTTCCCAATCATTAATGGTGTTGATATTTGAAGAAGGGGTTGAGAGGCGGCATTGTCTTTGTTTCATTTACCCTTTTCAGATTTAGTTTTTCTTTGAGACGCTATTGATGCAGATAAGAAAGATTTTGTTGAGAAAGTTTTGCTGAAGGTTTGAG
This sequence comes from Vicia faba, assembly GCA_948472305.1. NCBI lineage: Eukaryota > Viridiplantae > Streptophyta > Magnoliopsida > Fabales > Fabaceae > Vicia > Vicia faba. The sequence continues at coordinate 520,803,687 of OX451738.1, forward strand.
GAAGAAGAAGCTTGAAAGTTGAATAAGATTAAAGGAAAAAGGGAATAAGAGATTGAAAATTACTTATATGGAAGAAAATGAACCATTTTGATGAAAGAGAAAATTAAAAATTCTCAGATTGGTGGGACATGTGTAGCATGATCCTACATGCTGATGGACGGTTTTGTGAGTTCCAAGACAGGAACTAGTTATTATAGATAATAATGGGATTTATAGATACCCATGTTGTGATTTGATATTTTAAGATTAAAAGATTATCATGAGGGTGACGTCAGGATAGTTAAGAGATTGACAGCATGTTCAGGGAGTCAAAATTTTGAAGAGGTTACAAAAAATATGCATTTCTTGTTTCGAAATGAATATTTCTTGGGGGCAATTTGTTAGCTGGAAATTTCGACTAAAGATTGTCTAAGTTAAAATGTATTTCATAATATTCCAGTATTTTATTTATGTGTAGACATAAAGGTTGAGATTCGAATTGGGTAAAATTCGTTTGGAAAGCTTACCAATTCGAAATTATCGAACAAAAATTATATTCGAAATGTGGCTAAGGTTTCAAACATGTTCGACCATCTTCAGATTAGCGCTCAGGATAAGAAGGAGATTCGAAATTCAAATAATTTGGTTTTATCCAAAAGGACGTGTGTCGAATTCAAATAATTTGGTTTTATCCGAAAGGACGCATGGAAGGCTCTGGATTCGTCGAAGCCATGCAAACAGAAGCGTGGCATTGATTCGTGTAGAAGACCGTTAGGGTCAAAGTAGTATAAATATTGACCTTAGTATTCCGATAGAGTGTGTGAACATATTTATACAAATTACTCATAAATTACTCAAAGTACCAAGTGTTAAAGAGAAATGAGTTTATTGAGAATGTACGTATGATACACCCATTTAATATAAATGCATTTACTTTCTGCAGAATTTCCAGTAGCATTTAGTTAAATCTTTTACCATTTCAAGTTTAGAAGTAATTTTACTTTCACTTTATATGAATTTTAACTCGACATTGAAGCCATTTGTCTTCATATACAAAACATGTTAAATACAATAATCAAGTTAAAAGATTAATAAAGACACTCGTGTCCTGAGATCAATCTGATCGATCTTGCAAGTAACTGGATCCGTGAAAGGATTTGGAAGATCAACAGTTGTTTACCAAAATTCAAGGGTAAACACATGGGGCACACATCTTCAAACTATGTCGATCGTATTATAAAATGTTTCGAGGGGCACACTTTTACAACTTGTGACGGGCGGCACGCCTTCTGGTACAAAATGCTGCTAAAATGCTGCAAAATGGCCATTTCTTCTTCATTTCTCTATTGTTTTTCTTCCTTTTCTCATTTATGCCTTGCAAAAGCTAAGTACTTCAAATATACGGTAAATACTACAAATAGAGATAAAATGTGACATAATAAACAAAGAATCAGAAGTTTAATCTATGTAAATCGGGCGGAAAATGCTATATCTTTTCGTGTTATCAGTCAACTTAGCCAGCGAAGGTCTTGGAAGCTTTAAGTCATTTATGGGCGATTAAGGCTCCATAAAATTTCATATTGTTTGGTTGGAGGCTCATTCTTAATCGGATCACCACCAAGGATCAACTTTTAAGACGAGGAATTTCAATGGTAAGTGGTGATTTATGTTTTATTTTTTGCCGATGAATTGATGAATCTAAAGAGCACTTTTTCCATTTTTGCACTTTCTTGAATAGAGTCTGGAGTAAGGTCTTAGATTAGTTAGGAATCCATTCATGATGACTAAGGGAGAATTTTGGGAGTTTTTCACTCATTGTGAGAAGGTGAAAGGAAAGGCCAAGAGGATTACAGTTGTCGTTGCATGGTTAGTGATTATTTGGAGCATTTGGCTTATGCACAATACTGTCATTTTTAAAGGAGGAGCCTTCAATTTTGACGATTGCATGACGACAATAAATTATAGGTCGTGGAGTCGGATGGAGTTGATATTTAAAACTGTTAATGGGTGTAACTTTCTGATTTGAAATATTCTACATCTCTTATGTTTTAAGATATATGGGTGTGATCGGTGGATCTGGAACTGACTGTTTTAACGCTGGTTCGCGAAATGTCGCGGAAGCAAGAGTCGCCACCGTCTTTTATTTTCTCCAAATGGAAAGGACAAAAGCACAGAAAAATTCCTTAAAGAGATTGCTCTCGGTTCGGGAGGTAGGTTATAGAAAGGGAAGGTGTTAGCACCCTTTCTATCCATGGTTATCCATGGGCTCTTAGATACTTGCTCAATGTGTTTTCAAAATGTTTGCTTGCTTTTCAATTGTGGGTTAAAAAGTTTCTTTGAAAAATTTCAGTTCGACTCGTACGTCAGAGTGTTTGAAAAATTTGCTTTGAAAGCTTTTGAAAAGTGTTGGTGTGAAAAGTGTTATTTGTTTTGTTTTTGAAGAGAGCAAGTATCTACGAGAACCTACCTACCCTAAGGAATTCGTCTGTGTAAAGATCCTTTAAAGTAGTGCTATTCCACCATTGAGAGGTAGGTAGCACCACCGTTGGAGGTGTTCGGGTCAATTCGAGTTTTAGGGACATGGTGATCACCAGAGCAATGGGAAGACACCTTAGAAGCTACCCTCATGCCAGGTTCCCGGATCATGAGGACTTACTAAGACGTCCTCTACTCGACGACCACCTTTCGAAAGGCAACAGGTGAGGCGTACCCTAGGGGTGGTGTGTGCGAATTGTGCGTCATGTTTCAGTTATTTTGTCTTGTCATGTTTGTTGTGATCTACGCTTGATTTTATTTTTAAGTCCATACATTCTTTCATGCATATTTATTAACAGTTATATATTTACGAGAAAATAAATCTAAACTATTACAAATGGCGCGGGTCCACATCGCCAAAATAAACCGAACCCGATTTGACTGAAAGTAAAGAAGCGATAAAATAAAAGTGCGAGAAATAAAGTAAAAAAAAAAATTGTTACAAGGCTTTGGGGCATATACATAATTATTTAAACGATATAAAATAAATGCGCAAATTAAATACATTATGAACACGGGCGTTGGACCCTTTTGCAATAAATCAAAATTAATGAAGAATTAAAATGAAAGTATTAAATGTTTTTGGTATTTTTGTGTTTTTAAGATTTAAAAGAAAAAAAAAGAATTTATTGAAATTAAAAATAAAATGCTAAACCCTAGTTCTAATGTTTTTTAATTTTATTGTGAAAAATATTGAGTTTTGACCTAATTTAACTCTAAATTATATTTATGTACAATATAAATATGAAAATAAATAAATAATAGTTTTATGATAAAAAAGGAAAAATTAAAAGGATAACCAATTAACCTAAATTAACATCTTTGGATTTTTTGTTATGGAAAAATGTAAATTAAACCTAATTTGAAATTAATTTATTTACATGCTAAGAAAATAATAATAATAAAGTAAATATTATTTTTTTGGTCTTTTCTGAATTTTTGAATGTTTTTATGTTTTTATGAAAATAAATTAATTATGTTAAAACAAATAAAATAAATAAAATAGCAAGAATAAAATAAGAAGAAAAATAGAAAAATGCAAACCAAGGGGGGGGGGGGGGGGTAGCCCCAAATTGGAGGTACAGGCCTGGTGATTTCTGGCCCATTAGCTTTGAATTTGTTGATCTTTTGAATTAGGTATGATGCGTTGACTGGTACTTACAGTGGGCCTTCAATCTCAGCCCTTGATCTGTATCCATTAGGCATGTGTACGCTTGGATGAGGGGACATATGGTATGTCTGCATTACTGAAGCTGCATGGGATTTGTAAGTGAAAAATAATATTGAGATTGGCCAGACCTGGGACTTGAACCCAGGTCTTTGATGTTACCAACGCATGTCCCTGCCACTGAGCCGTTTCAATCACATTTAATATATAATATAATACAAATAATATAAAAGAAAAGTGGCCCAACGCTTGGAGCGCGCGCGAAATTCAAATGCCCCCAATCCCTGCATGCCACGAGTCCTTCTTCTTCGTCCCTGCAAAACAAAACTCAAAGGCGACGGTTTGGCAAACGTTGCCTAATACCATCTAACAGAAAATAGCGAATTGGCCTGTGTGGTTCATAAATTTGTCGCGACTAATGCTTCATCTTCGTCTAGATTTGCTGAGTACGACTATCATGGTCTGGAAGGCTGATTTTGCAGTACTGTAAAAGCCCTAAAATCAAAACCTGAAAACCCTAAAATGTGGACATGGTAGATTCGCGTACGATCAACAAAAATGCAATTAAACACAATGGATAGCTTAGAAACTTTGTAAGGAACAAGAATTCATCAATAAAAATCCAAGAGGACGTATGAATTGTGATATGTAATCTCAAAAATTATGTGATACGGTTTGAGTTCTCCCTACCAATTCTTGGGGTTTTGAAAGATGTTTGGAGTTGGGATGCGTTCAGAATTTGTCCAGGATGCTATTAGAAAAAGAATTAAGGCTTAAAACCTACTAGAACCTTGATTTCGGATTTGACTTATATGGCTAAATTTTCAAGTTTTCAATAGGCTTTTCAGCGCAGCATATGGTGTGTTAGGCTTAGGGTTTGACTCAGTGCTTATGATGGAAGAGAATTGGCTTGTTATTTGACCTTAATTCATGCTCATGAAAGAACTAGTCCTAGGGTTTTCACCATTAACCATTTTTCCTTCTTTTAAGCCAAGACCTAGACTTAGTGTGCAATTTAACCCTAGCCTGAGTTTTTGAGTTGGCCCATGATACATGGAAGTTGTCCAAATTCACATGACACTATTCCATTGGTTTTTGAATTTTATTTGAATTTTCAAAGATTTAAAATGAATTAAATTATCAAAAATTAAATAAAATAGAAAAATCAATATTTGGTCTTGAAATTAACCATGGGACACGTGTGTGGCATGACAAGGATGAATCAAGTGGAAGAAAGTGGGCCCTTTTGTCAAAAATTGGAGTTTCAAGGATAATTGACTTTTGCCATTTCACAAAAATTTCCCAACTTCTACAAGGCATAACTTGCTCAATTTTTAAGCTTTTCACATGTTCTTGGACATTTTGGAAAGGTCTTTGAGTCCCTTAACCAATGCCTTTGGTCCCATGTCATTTTGATTTACCAATCTCAAGTTATGGCCTTTGACTTAAAGTCCCTTTTTGTTGACTTTTGAAAATGACCTATAATGTTGAAATTGATAACTTTTTGTGAGAGCATTTCTTGGACTTGAAGTATGAAGATGAGTTGTAGGAAATGTCATTCTCTTCAAAATGAGCTTTGGACGGAATTTTTCTGATAATCCATGTGAAAGTTATGCCTTGGTCAATTTCAGTTGACTTTTTCAGCTGTCCAAATATAGCAACTTTTGCATCTTTGATGATTTCTGAGCCAAATTTTGAGAATCATGATCAAGCATTGATCAAATGATGTTTGTGGCTTCAAAATGATATGTTGACCAAAAATTTGAACTTTTGACTGTCAAATGACCATTTTGCCCCTACAGTTGACTGTAGTGCAATTTAGGGTTTTGACTGTGCAATTTTGAGCTGAATGCCTTGAAACTTGGTATGAGGATGCTTGACCATTTTTGTAAGCATATAAGACTTGATTGAGCCTTTGAACACTTCCTTTTCTTGATCAGAACACAAACCCTAGTTTTGACTGTATGGGAGACAGTTGACCTGCACAACCCTTGGGGAATTTTGTGGTTTGGCTTGGCAATTTCTTGAGGAATATGGGAGGGCAAATTTTGGGGTATAACAGTTGCCCCTGTTCAATCTTCTTAGACCTGAGGATGCAGATTGGCTGACGTGCCTTTCGTAATCCGAGGGTAAAAGATGATTGGACACTAGAGTGCCCGGAAATTTGCGCTCACATGTTAGCAGTGATGGTGGAATGGGCCCATAGATGCCATCTGGATGTTTGATTGCGTAAGAGATTCCTTGGCGAGAACCTGTATACCTGCAAAACAGAAAATGAGTACCTGACACGTTGCAGGAGCCGATTTTTTAGATGCCTGGTATAGATGTGTCCTGACTGGTTACAGGAGCTGAGTCTGGAGCTTCAAACGATGATGAAAGAACCAGGGATAACTACTTCCTTAGCATGAATGGTAAGAGAGCCTTGGGCGACTTTAACTTCAACAACGCTCGTTGAGAAAAATCTGGGGTGTCTTCTACTGGGATAAGAATCAGGGAGATCTTAGGGTCGATCTGACTGAACTAGAGAGGCCTTTGACTGGGTAAGAATCAGGAAAATCTTAGGGTCGATTTAACTGAACCGGTCTAGGTCTTGAAATGTCTTCAACTGGATGAGCATCAGGGAGATCTTAGGGTCGATCTGACTGAACCAGAGAAGGCCTTTGACTGGATAAGCATCAGGAAAATCTTGGGGCGACTTAACTGAACCGGTCTAGGTCTTGAAATGTCTTCAACTGGATGAGCATCAGGGAGATCTTAGGGTCGATCTGACTGAACCAGAGAAGGCCTTTGACTGGATAAGCATCAGGAAAATCTTGGGGCGATTTAACTGAACCGGTCTAGGTCTTGAAATGTCTTCAACTGGATGAGCATCAGGGAGATCTTAGGGTCGATCTGACTGAACCAGAGAAGGCCTTTGACTGGATAAGCATCAGGAAAATCTTGGGGCGATTTAACTGAACCGGTCTAGGTCTTGAAATGTCTTCAACTGGATGAGCATCAGGGAGATCTTAGGGTCGATCTGACTGAACCAGAGAAGGCCTTTGACTGGATAAGCATCAGGAAAATCTTGGGGCGATTTAACTGAACCGGTCTAGGTCTTGAAATGTCTTCAACTGGATGAGCATCAGGGAGATCTTAGGGTCGATCTGACTGAACCAGAGAAGGCCTTTGACTGGATAAGCATCAGGAAAATCTTGGGGCGATTTAACTGAACCGGTCTAGGTCTTGAAATGTCTTCAACTGGATGAGCATCAGGGAGATCTTAGGGTCGATCTGACTGAACCAGAGAAGGCCTTTGACTGGATAAGCATCAGGAAAATCTTGGGGCGATTTAACTGAACCGGTCTAGGTCTTGAAATGTCTTCAACTGGATGAGCATCAGGGAGATCTTAGGGTCGATCTGACTGAACCAGAGAAGGCCTTTGACTGGATAAGCATCAGGAAAATCTTGGGGCGATTTAACTGAACCGGTCTAGGTCTTGAAATGTCTTCAACTGGATGAGCATCAGGGAGATCTTAGGGTCGATCTGACTGAACCAGAGAAGGCCTTTGACTGGATAAGCATCAGGAAAATCTTGGGGCGATTTAACTGAACCGGTCTAGGTCTTGAAATGTCTTCAACTGGATGAGCATCAGGGAGATCTTAGGGTCGATCTGACTGAACCAGAGAAGGCCTTTGACTGGATAAGCATCAGGAAAATCTTGGGGCGATTTAACTGAACCGGTCTAGGTCTTGAAATGTCTTCAACTGGATGAGCATCAGGGAGATCTTAGGGTCGATCTGACTGAACCAGAGAAGGCCTTTGACTGGATAAGCATCAGGAAAATCTTGGGGCGATTTAACTGAACCGGTCTAGGTCTTGAAATGTCTTCAACTGGATGAGCATCAGGGAGATCTTAGGGTCGATCTGACTGAACCAGAGAAGGCCTTTGACTGGATAAGCATCAGGAAAATCTTGGGGCGATTTAACTGAACCGGTCTAGGTCTTGAAATGTCTTCAACTGGATGAGCATCAGGGAGATCTTAGGGTCGATCTGACTGAACCAGAGAAGGCCTTTGACTGGATAAGCATCAGGAAAATCTTGGGGCGATTTAACTGAACCGGTCTAGGTCTTGAAATGTCGCTTGAGAACTTAACTGGATCTTTCCTGAAAGATAAAAGTCAGTCATATGTGATGCATGATATGGATCAAGCAATGATGTTCTCAACATAAATGAGATTTGTATGATGCAGTGCGTTATGCATGCTATAATGATGTATGTGATGTTTTATGTATGTTTTTGTCTAGGAAAGTGAATCCTTGACGGGTGCCGGGAAGTCGTATCCTGGGCTGATGTCGAAGAATAGATTTTGCTTCCGCTGGGGATGATAACTGCAAGAATACCGGTAGGAGAAGATGACTCCGTTGCGGAATAAACTTGGCGAATGGAAAATTCTGCGGGGAGGAAAGATACTCTAGCGATCATGCTGGGAAGCAATACTCTGTGGGGATAGAGATGCTTTGCTGAGTGTTGGGAGTTTGCTGAGGATGTCTTGTTGTTGGAAGTGTGAATAGACTTCGCTGGGGTGAGAAGACTTCGTCGAGGACGCTTTTTCTGTGGCTTTTGGCTGAGGATAACCCAGTTATATCCTGTTGAGGAAATAACTCTTTAAATCAAGCCAGACGACGCGTTCGTGTTCTACGAAGGATAAGCTTCCAGAATTTACTGGGGATAAGCTTACTGCTTGGGGAGATGAATTCCATCTTTCCTGGGGAACTTGGATGGGACTCTCCTGGGGAAGTTTTGATATGCTGGGGAAGTGATCCCTTTGAATGTTGATGTATGCCGCCGGGGAACAATCTGTAGACCAAGACTGCCGGGGATGCTTGTTAAGAATATATGCTGCTGGGGAATATTGGGATCTACTGGAGGATACCCAATTTCCTTGAGACTTGTTAACTTTGTTTGGGGAAGAATGCACTGACTTGCTGTCTCACTCTCTGGGGAATTTAAGATGCCTGGTTAGGTTCTTTAGCTGAACCTACCTTGGTACCTTGGAGGATAAAACAATTAGACTGCTCAGACAACTCTTTATTGCCCCTGTTTCTAGTGTCACCTGCAATTAATTCTTTGTTTCGTATGCAAATATTTATGAGCTAGCAAATTATTGTCAATGCATATATCACAAATTGAACCTTGGACGTTCTTCACAAAACAAAACAAAAAAGAAAAATGGTTGGTACGTTTAACTGAAAAGTATATTTGTATTGATTTTGAATAGCCTGTGAATAGGCGTTTTATGTACAAGAGGCTGACATCCTTAGTAAGAGAAACGTCGCCGAGCAAAAGAGTTTATACAAGTTTTGTACAAAAGAAAATAAAACAGCTGTGTGAAAGATGAATGATCCACTGGGTTTCAACTCTGCTATTGCCTTTATACTCTGCTCGTCTCATCACTTGATGACCTTGGTTGAAGGTGAAGCTGACTGATCAATGCCGTCTGAACTTGATGTAGATACCGGATTCTGGATGCAAAGTGATCCAATGAGACATAGTATTACGCTTTTATCCCTAATTTTTGCCTGGACTGCCCTTTCGGGTTTTCAGTCCACCGGGATACCCATTTTTGCCCAAGCCGCCTTTTCAGGTTTTCGACTTGCCGGGTGTACAGATTTTTTCATTTTCATCCCTTCATTTTGCCCGAACCCTTTTGGTTCGACGGGAAGCCCTAATTTTTGCCTAGGCATGTCAGCCTAGCGGGTCATTTTTTCATGCGTAGTATTTTTTAACTATGTCTGCATTGGCGGGATGAGGAAGGTCGTCACCATCCATGTTGGTTAATATCATTGCTCCTCCTGAGAACACATGCTTAACCACAAATGGTCCTTCGTACGTAGGGGTCCATTTGCCCCTTGGATCACTCTGAGGAAGGATGATTCGCTTGATCACCAGATCCCCGACTTGATATTCCTGTGGTCTGACCTTTTTGTTAAATGCCCTAATCATTCGTTTCTGATACGTCTGACCATGACAGATAGCAGCAAGTCTCTTTTCGTCAATAAGGTTGAGCTGATCAAGTCGTGTCTGGATCCAATCATCTTCATTCAGCTTTGCATCCTTCATTATCCGGAGAGAAGGAATTTGTACTTCGATTGGCAAGACTGCCTCCATGCCATAAACCAGAGAGAAAGGAGTTGCCCCGGTTGACGTCCTAGCTGAGGTACGATACCCATGCAGAGCGAACGGTAACATCTCGTGCCAATCTTTATACGTTACTGTCATCTTCTGCACGATCTTCTTGATGTTTTTATTAGCTGCTTCTACAGCCCCATTCATCTTTGGTCTGTAAGGAGAAGAATTGTGGTGCTGTATCTTGAACTGTTCGCAGAGCTCAGCGATCATCTTATTGTTCAGATTAGTACCGTTATCTGTAATAATCCGCTCAGGAACGCCGTACCGACAGATCAGGTTTTGCCGAATGAATCGTGCCACAACAGTCTTGGTTACCGTAGCGTAGGATGCTGCCTCAACCCACTTCGTAAAATAATCAATCGCCACTAGGATGAAGCGATGTCCATTGGATGCCGTAGGTTTTATCTCGCCGATCATGTCTATGCCCCACATTGCAAACGGCCAAGGTGCAGTCAGAACATTCAGGGGAACCGGAGGAACATGCACTTTATCTGCATAAATCTGGCATTTGTGGCATGTCCTGGAATGTTGGTAACAGTCAGCTTCCATTGTAGACCAGTAATATCCTGCCCGTAGGATTTTCTTAGCCATAGTGTGTCCACTGGAATGTGTACCAAAGGTCCCTTCATGCAGCTCTTCCATGATTCTTTCTGCTTCAGTCTTATCCACACAACGCAATAAGGTGGAATCATGGTTTCGCTTGTACAAGATGTCGTTGCTTAGGAAGAACTTGGTTGCAAATCTCCTCAGGAATTTCCTATCATTGACAGAAGCACCTTCAGGGTATTCCTGAGCTTCCAGATATCTCTTTACTTCGTGGTACCAAGGTTTCTCAGTTACCAATTCAGTCTCGAGATCACAACAGTATGCCGGTTCATCCAGTTTCCAGATGGTGATCCGGGGAGCCTCATTATCCCACTTGACCTTGAACATTGAAGACATTGTAGCTAACGCGTCTGCTAACTGATTCTCTTCTCTTGGAAAGTGTTCAAATGTTATTTCTGTGAAGTGGGGGATCAGGGCCAACACACATTCTCTGTAAGGAATCAAGTTTGGGTGTTTCGTATCCCACTCTCCTTTGATCTGATTGATCACAAGAGCGGAATCTCCGAAGACACTCAGAAATTTGATCCTCAGGTCGATCGCAGCTTGAAGACCCATAATACACGCTTCATACTCCGCCATGTTGTTGGTACAGTTGAAACACAGTCGGGCGGTGAGTGGAGTATGAGTACCTTGTGGAGATACGATTATGGCGCCAATACCATTTCCCAAAGCATTGGAGGCTCCGTCAAAGTGCATAGACCATCGGGATCCTGGTTCAGGTCCTTCATCCGGTCCAGGTATTTCACAGTCAGTTACTATCATAATGCTTTCATCTGGAAACTCGAAGTTCATTGATTGGTAATCATCCACAGCTTGATGTGCTAAGTGGTCTGCCAATACACTTCCCTTGATGGCTTTTTGGGTCGTGTACTGAATGTCGTATTCCGTCAAGATCATCTGCCATCTTGCAATTCTCCCAGACAGAGCAGGCTTTTCGAATATGTACTTTATAGGATCCATTTTTAAGATCAACAAGGTAGTGTGAGTCAGCATATACTGTCTCAGCCGGCGAGCAGCCCATACCAAAGCGCAGCAAGTTTTCTCAAGCAATGAGTATCGGGTCTCACAGTCGGCAAACTTTTTGCTAAGGTAATAAATGGCATGCTCTTTTCGGCCAGACTCGTCATGCTGCCCCAGCACACACCCCATTGCATTATCAAGCACTGTCAGGTAAAGTATCAAAGGTCTCCCTTCAACTGGTGGCATAAGGATGGGTGGTTCTTGGAGATATTCTTTGATTCTGTCAAAAGCAGCCTGACATTCATCATTCCAGCGTACTACCTGATCTTTCTTCAGCAGCTTGAAGATTGGTTCACAGGTAGCAGTTAAGTGTGAGATGAACCGAGCAATGTAATTCAGACGTCCTAGAAAGCCTCTGACTTCCTTCTCTGTCTTAGGAACTGGCATCTCTTGAATGGCTTTGACCTTAGCAGGGTCCACTTGAATTCCCTTGTCACTCACCACGAAGCCTAGCAACTTTCCAGATCTTACCCCGAAGGTGCACTTGTTCGGGTTCAACCTCAGCTTGTACAGTTTCAAACGGTCAAACAGTTTCTGCAGATGATCAAGGTGTTCTTCCTCAGTCTGGGACCTAGCGATCATGTCGTCAACATACACTTCTATCTCATGATGGATCATGTCATGAAATAAAGCAACCATGGCACGTTGGTAGGTTGCCCCAGCATTCTTTAGTCCAAAAGGCATGACTTTGTAGCAGAAGGTGCCCCACTGAGTAACAAACGTAGTCTTTTCCATGTCTTCAGGAGCCATCTTGATCTGATTGTAGCCTGAAAAGCCATCCATAAAAGAGAACACTTTATGCTGAGCGGTATTATTAACAAGGACATCAATGTGGGGTAGAGGGAAGTCATCCTTGGGGCTGGCCCTGTTCAGATCCCTGTAATCGACACACATCCTGACCTTGCCGTCCTTCTTAGGTACCGGCACCACATTAGCAACCCACTGAGGGTAAGAAGTCACTGCAAGAAACCCGGCATCAAACTGCTTCATAACCTCGGCTTTAATCTTCTCAGACATCTCTGGACGCATACGGCGGACCTTTTGCTTAACCGGAGGGCAATCTTCTTTAGTTGGTAAGTGATGGACCACAATGTCGGTATCTAATCCGGGCATATCTTCGTAGGACCAGGCAAAGATTTCTTTATAGTCATGCAGCATCTGAGTCAACCGTTGCTTCACGCTGAGTTCTAGGTTGGCACCAATCTTCACCTCTTTCTTGTCTTCCTCAGTACCCAAGTTTATTATTTCCACTGGCTCTTCATGGGGTTGAATTGCCCTCTCCTCCTGTTGTAACAGTCTTGCAAGTTCACCAGGCACTTCGCAATCATCTTCTCCTTCGTCTGCGGCTAAGTTGATCGGATTTTCGAAGTCATAACTGGCAGTAGCAGAGTCGTTACCAGTGAAATCCAGAGTGGATTGAAACCTGTATGAGTGAGTGTGTGTGTAAATACAGCTGTTTTGCAATATGTAAAGAAAGGAAAGAAAAGGAGCGCAAAATTTGAATTGTGAAAAACGTCCAATGCTTTTATTCATGATATATGATAGTGACAAACAAAAGCCCTCATAAATAAAACCACGGTGCCCCGGGTAAGACACCAGACCATATAGTTTCAAATTATTGTTTATTACAAATCAAAAACAAAGAAATTCATTACTGAGGAACAAAAGTTATGGGTGTAAAATCTTTAGCAGTCCAATTGGTCAATCCACCGTTGGCCGTCGGGTAGATCCAGCTATCGAACTCTGACTCTTCTATTTCATCTTCCTCTCCAATAGCATTCACTTCTGAGTGAGTGATGAGCACCGGAGGTCTTCCAATTCTTGCCTTGCGCACCGCTTTCTGAGCTTCTGTGGTGAAACCCAGCCCAAACTTGTTAGTCTTAGGAGTAAGATCAGGGAGCTTGCCCCAGTTTGCACATTCACCTTTTTCGATCGCAGCCCGGGCGTCCTTTAAGGAGGCCATCTTCATAGGAGAAACCTCTTCATCTGCTTCTGCTGCTGCCAGGGTTTGTGGCACTTCCTCAAAATGTTGAAAGGGGGTTTCAATGAACTCCCCATCCATTTCCACGTATCTGAAGGAGTTGAGGTGGCTGACCATGTACTCCTCTTCCCCTTGCACTGTTACAATCTTCCCCCTGACCGGGTACTTGAGCTTCTGATGCAATGTGGAGGTCACCGCTCCAGCCTTGTGGATCCACGGGCGACCCAGCAAACAAGAATAGGACGGATGGATGTCCATCACATAGAATTTTGAATCAAATACCTGTGACCCAACCCTGATTGGGATGTCCACCTCACCATGTACCATTCTTTTGGACCCGTCAAAGGCCCGGACAACAATGTGAGTCGGTTTGAGCTCTAAACCCTCACAATCCAGCCTATCCAGAGCCTTCTTGGGTAGCACGTTTAATGAAGAACCTGTGTCAACCAGCACATGAGCAAGAGTAGTGCCCCTGCATTCAATGGAGACATGCAGGGCATCATTATGGTTCTTCCCCTTTGCTGTTAGATCGGCATCAGAGAAACCCAGGCCATTATCAGCGGTTAGGTTGGCCACACAGTCGGTGAACTGGTCAGCAGACGTCTCTTGGGGTACGTGGGCTGTCTTTAAGAAAGCAATCAGAGCCTTTGCATGGGCCTCTGAACACAGTAGCAGTGACAACATGGAGATTTTAGAGGGGGTGTGCCCCAGCTGTTCCACAACGTTGAAATCACTTTTCTTTATTATCTTGAGGATTTCTTCCATTTCCTGCTTGGAAGCCTCAACAATGGTCTTTGGTGCCTCCGTCCTGGCAGGCACATCAGCAGCAATTCCCTTGCCCCGAGTATCAGATGACTCAGTAGCAGGGGTGGATACTTGGTCAGGGGGAGAAACAGGCTCTCTGGCAGGTGTGAAGATCAAAGGCCTATGAATTGCCGGAGGAGCAATGTCTGGCGAGAACAGTCTTCCACTACGAGTGACCTTAGCAGGCCCGGTGATGTTGGAGACACCAGTATCAATGTTGCACTCTTGTTTCACACCCAGAACATAAACATCCGCCCCATAGTGCCATGGGACAGCCTTATCAGATTTGTAGGGTATAGGCCCCGGAACAGTAATGGTGATGGGAGCACTCTTGTGAACTGACAAAATTTGTATAGGCTTCTTTGAAGGAGCCTTGGAATGGTTGTTGAAGATGGTAACGATCGACACTTCTTCAACAGGAGCAGCAGGAACAGCAGTCTTTCTGAACAAAATCTCTCTACTATCTATCAGGTTTTGGATGCCTGACTTCAACAGAGAACAACCAGCAGGGGAAGCAACACATAGAGGGCAACTTTCGCTACATCCCGGAAATAAACCGGCTAGCAACAGATTCCTCTTGACCATCAGCAACGGAGTAGCAACATCATCCACCGAAGCTACATACAAATCCTCCTCAACAGCATTCACTCCATGCTGGGGCATGGGAGCAGTTACAACATTCGGCCTCTCGGGCGCCTCAAACTGTATTTCCTTTGCATCAATGAGGTCTTGAACCTTATTCTTTAGGGCCCAACAGTCATCTGTGTTATGCCCCGGGCTATCAGAGTGATAAGCACAGCGAGCATTTGGATTGAACTTGGGGGATGCAGTATTGGGAAACTTTGGAGCCTCCCTGACAGTCACTAGATTGGTGGATAGCAACTGTGGCAGGATCTGTGATAAGGTCATGCTTAACCGGGTATACTCTCTCCGGGGTCTTTCAAACTTTTGAGGATTAGTTGGCCGAGGAGCGGCAGCAGGTTTGGCAATCATTACCGCATTGACAGATTGGCGGTGTTCAGGTCGCTCTGTTCTCCGGGAGCTATATACAGCACTAGCCTCCTTTTTGTAGGGTTTCTTCTCAGTACTGGAGGAGGCAACTTTCTGTATCTTCCCCGATTTTATACCGGCCTCGATCCTTTCACCAGTCAGGATCAGATCAGTAAACCCAGCAGAGGAATTACCAATGAGATGATTGAAAAATGGACCAGATAGGGTCCCCAAGAACATATCTACCAGCTCCCGATCCGTCAATGGTGGCTGCACCCTGCCAGCCAGGTCTCTCCATTTCTGGGCGTACTCCTTAAAACCTTCACCCGACCCTAGCGACATACCCTGGAGCTGGGTACGCGTAGGAGCGAGGTCGGCATTATATTGATACTGCTTGTAAAAAGCAGTGGCCAGATCCTCCCAGTTACGAATGCTGATTCCATCCAGCTGATAGAACCAATCGAGGTGAGTCCCTGAAAGACTCTCCTGGAAGAAGTGGATCCAAAGGTTCTTGTCTGCTGTGTAAGGCTGGATCTTCCTTACATAAGAACGGAGGTGCATCTTGGGACAGGAAGCCCCATCATACTTCACGAAGGCAGGTGTTTTGAACTTGTGGGGGATCACCACCCCAGTAGATAACCCCAAGTCTCCGAAATCCAATCCAGGCACCCGCTGAACTTCCATAGCCTTTAATCTGTCTTCCAGCTGTTTGTACCGGTCTTCAGCAGGAGGGTACTGTTCGTCGTTGAAGTCTGTTTCAGTATCAGAGCCCACAGGAGCAGGGACCTCCCTTTCTTGGTGACTACCTTCCGTCACAGATGGAGGAGTCCTTTCAGCTTCAACCAAAGTGTTCCCGAGTCTGCGCCCAGTGTTAAATAGCACAGTCCTCCTCTTCTTCTTAGTCTTCTTCAAAAGCATGGTCTTCAACTCTTGTTGACCCTGAGCCAAGCCCTTGATCAGCTCCTGAAATTGGGCGTTCTGCGCCTGAAATTGGACGTTCTGCGCCTGAAGAGCCTTGATAGATGCCTCGGTTGATGATTCAGGATTCATGATGCTGAAATAAACAGCGAAGAACAGTAAACAACCTGAAAAGAAGAGTACCTATGATGCACATGATGAATGATATGTGTTTATGCGATGCATTCAAGAGTTCGAAAATTCAAATTTGTTGTAGACCAAAAGGAACACACGTTATTATTAAGAAAATCATTGTTTAATACATCAAAGCCTCATGGGCAAAAGTACCAAAAGATCAAATCAATCCCAAAATATGTTGCGCATCTTCTTTGGAGCTATGTAAGTGTTGAGGTTCCTTTCCTCGTGCAACAGGCGGGTGAGCTCCAAGACCTTCCTTTCACTGGCATGCAAACTAGTCTCAAGAGAATTCCGCTCTTCCTTAAGCTGGATCCAGCTCTTCTGCATCTCTTCCCAGGATGTGGGCATATCATGGTGCTGAATAACATGAGACACCTCTCCTTCCAAGGCTGGCTCTTTGATTACTGGAAGCATGTGAGGATAAGGCATTACTAACTTCTGAGAGCGGGCTCGTACCCACTTGAGGTAAGGCTCCAAAGGGATGGAGTTCCTGTGCCCCAGTGTCTTGCTGTCTATCCTACTAGGCATCCTCCAGGCTCTGATAAATCTCTGGCGAAGTCCGTGAGTATCGTTGTCGAAGTCAAAAACTATGTCAGGTATCAACATGTCATGAGGACCATCCCTCTGAGCATAACCAAATTGTCTCCAAGCCAGGCATGGACTATAAGTAATACCCCCTCTGATTCCAAGTAAAGGAACATTGGGATACTCCCCGCAACGATCAATGATAGTGACATCTTCTCTGGACCTAGGGCACCAATGTATATCTGCATGTGTAAGAGTCATCAACCGTTGTGACCATCTCAAACCCCGCTCGTTCTTCAGGACTGATTGTGGAAGGTGCGAAATAAACCACTTTCCCAGGAGAGGAGTGCAACACATAAGGACACCTCTTTTCCTCATGGTTCGAGTGTAACATGAGTGAAGGAGGTCCCCCAGCAACGTAGGTATAGGATTCCTGGACATAAAGATCTGGACAGCACTGATATCAATGAGCTGATCTGGGTTAGGGAACAACACCAAACCATAAACAAGGAGGGCCACAACCTCTTCAAAAGCTTGCAAGTCAAGGGAGTTCCAACATTCATAGGCCTTTTCAAACAGAAACCTGGCTAAGAACCCTTTAATACCACTTCTGACTTCCCAATGTCCCTTGAGGTCAGATGACTGTAGGTGCACGACTTTAGCAATCTCTTCAAGCTTAGGTTCCTTTTCTGTACCGTTGAAGGGTAGCTGATCAAGGATAGGGATCTTCAGGAGTCGGGAGAACTCCTCCAATGTAGGTACCAACTGATAGTCCAAGAAGGTGAAACAGTGATGCAGAGGGTCAAAGAATTGGAACAGGACCTTCATCATATCTTCCTCAATGTTGGTATTGACCAAGCTGATGAGACTTCCATGCCTTTCACTGAATGAAGAGTTCTCGGGAATCCTGGATATAAGCTCCTTAAGCTGAGGAGGGATCCTTACAAGACTGATTGGAATTGTCTTTCTACGAACAGTTTCCATGTCCTACAAAACAAGAACAAAGATGAAAATTCGAACCCCTGAAATGGTTAGTCAATGCGTATGATGTTGGATGATGTCATGATGCTATGATTAAACACACCACAGATATTTACAAAGACAAACATGTAAGGCACACAAGGCACACAAGACAGGCCCTTAAGGTTTAAGGCCAGCATGGGGTCTGGGTAGTACCCTCTTGAAGTTGGTGGGTTCAACCTGTCCTAATCAAAGTAACCGGGTTCTAAGGTTCCCAATATCACGGGATTGCTTTCATTGTTCATCGTTTCGATTTAGCCACTAAACTGGCGACCGAAATATTCCAGGAAAGCAACCCTCAATTGAGTGTAGTATCGAGTATCAACCAACCTCGGACTGCACCAAAGTCAGTTATCTCACTACCCTAAAGAGGCCAAGATGGTTCAATTAAGGTTCCTAAGGTCTGTTGATGCTTCACGACACCACGCGGAGGCCCCGTACTCTCCTTGACTGAACTCAAGGGTTACCGGTACACACCAAAGTGCCACATCAACGTAGCAGACTGTTTCAACCATGTCGGTATACCCCGCACAGTTCCCTCACAGCCTTGTTGCTACTTTCTAAGAAGGTATCCCCCAGATCCGGGTTAGGATCTATAGAACTCCCAAGCAACCCACAATTTAAAGCACACAAGGAAAACAATTGAAAACATAGTTATGAGCTAGCCCTAAGGTACACCTCACTTTAAGTTTAATTCCCCAGCAGAGTCGCCAGTTCTGTGATCGGTGGATCTGGAACTGACTGTTTTAACGCTGGTTCGCGAAATGTCGCGGAAGCAAGAGTCGCCACCGTCTTTTATTTTCTCCAAATGGAAAGGACAAAAGCACAGAAAAATTCCTTAAAGAGATTGCTCTCGGTTCGGGAGGTAGGTTATAGAAAGGGAAGGTGTTAGCACCCTTTCTATCCATGGTTATCCATGGGCTCTTAGATACTTGCTCAATGTGTTTTCAAAATGTTTGCTTGCTTTTCAATTGTGGGTTAAAAAGTTTCTTTGAAAAATTTCAGTTCGACTCGTACGTCAGAGTGTTTGAAAAATTTGCTTTGAAAGCTTTTGAAAAGTGTTGGTGTGAAAAGTGTTATTTGTTTTGTTTTTGAAGAGAGCAAGTATCTACGAGAACCTACCTACCCTAAGGAATTCGTCTGTGTAAAGATCCTTTAAAGTAGTGCTATTCCACCATTGAGAGGTAGGTAGCACCACCGTTGGAGGTGTTCGGGTCAATTCGAGTTTTAGGGACATGGTGATCACCAGAGCAATGGGAAGACACCTTAGAAGCTACCCTCATGCCAGGTTCCCGGATCATGAGGACTTACTAAGACGTCCTCTACTCGACGACCACCTTTCGAAAGGCAACAGGTGAGGCGTACCCTAGGGGTGGTGTGTGCGAATTGTGCGTCATGTTTCAGTTATTTTGTCTTGTCATGTTTGTTGTGATCTACGCTTGATTTTATTTTTAAGTCCATACATTCTTTCATGCATATTTATTAACAGTTATATATTTGCGAGAAAATAAATCTAAACTATTACAAATGGCGCGGGTCCACATCGCCAAAATAAACCGAACCCGATTTGACTGAAAGTAAAGAAGCGATAAAATAAAAGTGCGAGAAATAAAGTAAAAAAAAAATTGTTACAAGGCTTTGGGGCATATACATAATTATTTAAACGATATAAAATAAATGCGCAAATTAAATACATTATGAACACGGGCGTTGGACCCTTTTGCAATAAATCAAAATTAATGAAGAATTAAAATGAAAGTATTAAATGTTTTTGGTATTTTTGTGTTTTTAAGATTTAAAAGAAAAAAAAAAGAATTTATTGAAATTAAAAATAAAATGCTAAACCCTAGTTCTAATGTTTTTTAATTTTATTGTGAAAAATATTGAGTTTTGACCTAATTTAACTCTAAATTATATTTATGTACAATATAAATATGAAAATAAATAAATAATAGTTTTATGATAAAAAAGGAAAAATTAAAAGGATAACCAATTAACCTAAATTAACATCTTTGGATTTTTTGTTATGGAAAAATGTAAATTAAACCTAATTTGAAATTAATTTATTTACATGCTAAGAAAATAATAATAATAAAGTAAATATTATTTTTTTGGTCTTTTCTGAATTTTTGAATGTTTTTATGTTTTTATGAAACTAAATTAATTATGTTAAAACAAATAAAATAAATAAAATAGCAAGAATAAAATAAGAAGAAAAATAGAAAAATGCAAACCAAGGGGGGGGGGGGGGGGTAGCCCCAAATTGGAGGTACATGCCTGGTGATTTCTGGCCCATTAGCTTTGAATTTGTTGATCTTTTGAATTAGGTATGATGCGTTGACTGGTACTTACAGTGGGCCTTCAATCTCAGCCCTTGATCTGTATCCATTAGGCATGTGTACGCTTGGATGAGGGGACATATGGTATGTCTGCATTACTGAAGCTGCATGGGATTTGTAAGTGAAAAATAATATTGAGATTGGCCAGACCTGGGACTTGAACCCAGGTCTTTGATGTTACCAACGCATGTCCCTGCCACTGAGCCGTTTCAATCACATTTAATATATAATATAATACAAATAATATAAAAGAAAAGTGGCCCAACGCTTGGAGCGCGCGCGAAATTCAAATGCCCCCAATCCCTGCATGCCACGAGTCCTTCTTCTTCGTCCCTGCAAAACAAAACTCAAAGGCGACGGTTTGGCAAACGTTGCCTAATACCATCTAACAGAAAATAGCGAATTGGCCTGTGTGGTTCATAAATTTGTCGCGACTAATGCTTCATCTTCGTCTAGATTTGCTGAGTACGACTATCATGGTCTGGAAGGCTGATTTTGCAGTACTGTAAAAGCCCTAAAATCAAAACCTGAAAACCCTAAAATGTGGACATGGTAGATTCGCGTATGATCAACAAAAATGCAATTAAACACAATGGATAGCTTAGAAACTTTGTAAGGAACAAGAATTCATCAATAAAAATCCAAGAGGACGTATGAATTGTGATATGTAATCTCAAAAATTATGTGATACGGTTTGAGTTCTCCCTACCAATTCCTGGGGTTTTGAAAGATGTTTGGAGTTGGGATGCGTTCAGAATTTGTCCAGGATGCTATTAGAAAAAGAATTAAGGCTTAAAACCTACTAGAACCTTGATTTCGGATTTGACTTATATGGCTAAATTTTCAAGTTTTCAATAGGCTTTTCAGCGCAGCATATGGTGTGTTAGGCTTAGGGTTTGACTCAGTGCTTATGATGGAAGAGAATTGGCTTGTTATTTGACCTTAATTCATGCTCATGAAAGAACTAGTCCTAGGGTTTTCACCATTAACCATTTTTCCTTCTTTTAAGCCAAGACCTAGACTTAGTGTGCAATTTAACCCTAGCCTGAGTTTTTGAGTTGGCCCATGATACATGGAAGTTGTCCAAATTCACATGACACTATTCCATTGGTTTTTGAATTTTATTTGAATTTTCAAAGATTTAAAATGAATTAAATTATCAAAAATTAAATAAAATAGAAAAATCAATATTTGGTCTTGAAATTAACCATGGGACACGTGTGTGGCATGACAAGGATGAATCAAGTGGAAGAAAGTGGGCCCTTTTGTCAAAAATTGGAGTTTCAAGGATAATTGACTTTTGCCATTTCACAAAAATTTCCCAACTTCTACAAGGCATAACTTGCTCAATTTTTAAGCTTTTCACATGTTCTTGGACATTTTGGAAAGGTCTTTGAGTCCCTTAACCAATGCCTTTGGTCCCATGTCATTTTGATTTACCAATCTCAAGTTATGGCCTTTGACTTAAAGTCCCTTTTTGTTAACTTTTGAAAATGACCTATAATGTTGAAATTGATAACTTTTTGTGAGAGCATTTCTTGGACTTGAAGTATGAAGATGAGTTGTAGGAAATGTCTTTCTCTTCAAAATGAGCTTTGGACGGAATTTTTCTGATAATCCATGTGAAAGTTATGCCTTGGTCAATTTCAGTTGACTTTTTCAGCTGTCCAAATATAGCAACTTTTGCATCTTTGATGATTTCTGAGCCAAATTTTGAGAATCATGATCAAGCACTGATCAAATGATGTTTGTGGCTTCAAAATGATATGTTGACCAAAAATTTGAACTTTTGACTGTCAAATGACCATTTTGCCCCTACAGTTGACTGTAGTGCAATTTAGGGTTTTGACTGTGCAATTTTGAGCTGAATGCCTTGAAACTTGGTATGAGGATGCTTGACCATTTTTGTAAGCATATAAGACTTGATTGAGCCTTTGAACACTTCCTTTTCTTGATCAGAACACAAACCCTAGTTTTGACTGTATGGGAGACAGTTGACCTGCACAACCCTTGGGGAATTTTGTGGTTTGGCTTGGCAATTTCTTGAGGAATATGGGAGGGCAAATTTTGGGGTATAACAATGGGCTTTTGGGTTGTAATTTTCAGGCAAGGTATCTCTTATACTCCTTTTTAATGGAACCATTTCCTATTAAAAACACCATTAATTAGGAGACACTATGAATTTGCATTTAAGGTAGATCTTAAGTTGGACCATTTTAATTGATGAGTATATTCTGGTTGAAATTGTATAGTTGGGTTTGACCTACTGGGCTCTATTCTTTCCTCTGAATCAGTATGTGGTTGCATTTTTCAACTTCATATTGGTTACTACATATCTTCTCATGAAACATCATTCTTGAAGTATATTGGTTTTATTTGATGTTGATGTGTAATACTAATTTTTTTGGTAATTATTAATCAATTAGAAACATTCCATTCTTGCAGTCTTACTAATCCTTCTAACATAAGCAAGAACAATGGCATTGTGTTTTCATATTTCAAAAGTTTTTGAAACTTTTGTTGAAATGATTGCTGTTGCAACTGGTTTTTAAATCAGAGTCGCCACCCTTAATTTTTATCCTAAAGGAAGGGAGTATAAAGGAATAATCTTAAAAGTCATAGATTCTAGATTTGGACTCGGTTCTAGACAAGTGGAAGGTGTTAGGCACCCCTTATCTATCTTGTTCACAAGGATACGAGGTTTAGAAGCGCGTTCTTAGGAAATAGGGTTTTTAATTATTATTGGGGAAAAAGGGTTTGAATTTTAGTTAGGGGAACTCGCCACGATTTTTGATCGTATGCCTACGTATCCTCTTAGGAGAAATCCGAGTCCCATTTCATAGTTCGTAGTTGGCTAGTGTTTTTTATAAGATTGTGTAGAATTACTTTCGAATTAACCTCGAACCTTGTCTGGGTTGTAAGTTGAGTGATCGTAGACGCAATTTGCAGTTTGATTCGAAGACAATGCTATTTAATCTTCTTTTTGAAAAAAATGATTTTGAAGTTTTGATTAAGTTAGTAGAAAAAATAGTTTGTAATTGGTTAGCTGTATTAAGACGTAGAGTGGGGGAGTCTGATATAGTCTCCTCATCATGTGGCCAGATATTGGCCACATGGCTCATTGGTGAATTGCGTGAGTTATAATGTTTCAAGATTGAACAGTTAATTGATAAGGTGTTGGGCCAATCAAAGAATATAACGCATGTATATCCGCCAATCCTGTTATTTGTAATATGTTTGAATTAATTTAATTTTAAATCGAGAGAAATTAAAGCTTACATAACCAATTAGATCTAAGTACTCCTAATTAACTTTTACCTAAGAATCTAAATTAATTAAAATATTTAAACTAACTTGATAAATTAAAATTAATTAACTTATACAATAAAAAAATTGGGCTAGAAACGTATATTGAGTTGGGGGTGCAAAAAGAAAAAAAGAAACCAAAGATCCAAGACCTAAACCCATTTATTCTAAACCTGATTTATTATAACAAATAAGTAAATAAATAAAACAAGAAACCGAAGACCACACTATAAACTTTACCACCCTTTTCTTTTGTCACCAAAGCCAAACTTTATCTCAATAAATCACCCATTATTATTTTATAAATGGCTATTTATTAAGATAAAATAACATTAATCCAAAATGAGATAACATACCTTCAGATCTAAAATTTATTTTCCCCATTTTGCTTTTGTAAACATGGTGCCTCTCATTCTTATTATTCTATTGAAAACAAATACTCCAACATTACTCTTTTACTGCATAAAGAGAACAACAAACTGAAGTGTAAGAGTGCGCCTAAGATGGGGGGAGGGTGAATTAGGTACTTTAATAATTTTCTGGTTTTAATGATGATGGATATTATTTTTCTGGTTTAGTGCTTGAGTTTACAAATGTGTTTCTTTCTTTTCTGGTTTATGACTAGTGATGAAAGCGGTAAATGCAGAAAAGTAAAGAACACAAAGATGTATCCTAGTTCCCCTCACAGTTCGAGAGTACTCCAGTCCCCTTTCAACATGAAAGAGATTTCCTTATTGTTAGATCTCTAGACAAGACACCCTAGTCCTTCTATACAAGACTCTAACCAATAAAACCACCAAGAACAATCCTCTTGGACCAAGAACAATCCTCTTGGATTTTCACTATGTCAACAATGAGAACAATCCTCTCAAAGTGACTTTACTTGTATCCAACAATCTTGGAAAAACAAGATTTGTAAAACCACTTAAACTTATTTCCAACAATCCTGAAAAATAAGCAAGTATATAGCAATATTTAATTTGAGTGAGTTTGAGTAGCAATGACCACTTTAAGTGATTCTATCAATGGCTTGATCTTCTCTTCCAATGATAATAGTATACAATGACTCAAGATATATAATGCTCAAAGTTTTTTGTTTGACAATATGTGAAAGTGTGCAGAAAAACTTTGTGTATGAAAGTGAAGAAAAGCTTGAGTTTGTTTTTTGAAAATTCAGAAAATATGTTTGGAAGAGGTGTTGAAATGATTTTGAAAATGAGTATTTATATGTTCATAACACCTTTTTGAAACATCATAAAATTCTGAACATGAATCATGAACAATTGCCAAGATTGAGTGAAAGGTTTCCATGAAATGGTGTTATGAACAGGCATGTGCAAAGCTGCTGTTTTTCGAAACTGTGCAGCATGCAATCGATTGCACCCTTTGTGTAAATCGATTGCACGAGGTTTCAATAGCTAGAATTTCAAATATTTTGAGTGTGCAATCGATTTCGCAAGAGTGTAAATTGATTGCATGTGAAGTCAGTAGCAAAAATTGATTGAGTGCAATCGATTGCATAAACATGCAAATCGATTGCACTGAGAAACAATAGTAAATGTTTTCAAAAATTGAAGCATGCAATCGATTGCACTAATATGCAAATCGATTGCACTCAAGTGAAAAATAATTTTTAGCTTAGAAAAACTTGATTAAGGATTTAGACAATATAAAATATTTCTTTTGACCATTGAGCATCTATGTCTTAAGTTCAAAGTAAGTATTATCATTATACCTTGAAATTTGCTAAGTGCTTGAACTGAAGACTTTATCCATATATGCTTTTACCTTGATCAATAATCTTTGCCTTCTTTGTCCCTTGTGGTTTGTCTTCATCAAAACAAAAGTGCATTTGAGAAGCTTGATTTTACATTCTCCCCATTTTTGATGATGACAAACAATCTTGCTTGATGCGTTGTAATTTCCGGAAAGAGCTTCTCCCCCTAATATGCATAACTCCCCCTTTGTATGAGAAGGTTGAAATCCTTTGAATTCGTTCATCTTGGTTGAAGAGTACCTTACAATTTTAAGACAAGGAAATATACAAGCATAAAGTACCACATCCTTCTCCCCCTTTTACATTATCAAAAAGAATGGAAAGATGCATAAAAATGGAAAAAATACATATAATAGTATTGAAAGCTTAACCATAGCCATATTGCTTCATGATGCTTTTTCCAATCTTTTGATAAATGCACATAGTAGTTATCTTCATCAAAACATAATGTTGAAGATGCTTGACTCTTTTATAAATAATGAGAGACTCTTATGTGAATGCTCTCCCTATCTTTGATAACTCCCTCTTGATCAAAATTCTCCCTTGAATCATAGAGAATTTGCATCTTTCTTTGGGCTGAAATAGTTAAAGACAAGCATACACATACATATATATATATATATTTCTTCTCCCCCTTTGTCATTTAAAAAGGATGGGAAAAGACTTATAATACATAAATAAATTATTGAAAGTAAAAACAATTTATACCAATGAGTTTCACCTCAAGAGTGACTTCATAAATCATTCATCTTTTGAGAACATGATGTTGAAGCCTTTGTCACAAAGTTGACTTGTACTTAGAAGTTGTCTTTTGTTCTTCAACATAAAGTACATCTTTAATGGATATGAAAGTTAGTGTATCAACTTTGTCAATGCCCAGAATTATTCCTTTAAGTTATTTCCCATATGTGAAATAATCCTTGGACTTGAAATAGATTTGAAAGTTAGTGTATCTTCCATCAAATGCTTAGAGCCACCACTTATCAAAACATCATAGATTTAAAGTGGTCCTCAAGCAAACCTACAAAACAAATTAAGTTTGATTTGGTACCCAATGTGCTTTGGGTCCACCATAGTTAGTTCCTTTCTTAACCCACATATAATACCCACTTGCTACACTAAAGTTTCTAACATAGCAAGCATTAGGTTTATGGCCAACAATACCACAATAAAAACAAGTAGGTTCAAAGTTACTTCTATATCTATAAGGGTAAGATTTCTTCTTAACAAATCTTTTCTTTTTAGGATATTGATGAACTACTTTAGGTTTGTTTACTTTCTCTTTGGATGATTGATCACTAGCTTTAACAAAGATAGTTTTATTAGAACCTGTTTTTGAAAACTTTGAATATCCAAGTCCACTTTTATCATTGGAATATCTTTGTTGGCTAAGAATACCTCCAATCCAATTTGACCTTTTTCATATATTTCAATAACTCTTTTTAATTGGACAATTTGGAAATAGAGTGATTCACAATTTTTGCATACAAAATTCTGTTTTTGCTCACTAAATTTTTATTTTTCATCTTTGAGATCTTTTTCTATAGACTCACATTTTTCTTCTAAAGATGAAATTTGTTTCTTTTGAGATGAAATAGTTTTGTACAGAATTTTGCATTCATTTAATAGTTCATCTATAATACCTTGTGCATCACTATCAAAAAGAGAAAATTCATTACTAACCTCGTCATTTTCACTATCGGAATGGTGTGAAGCCATCAATGTAAGATTAACATGTTGATTGTTTTCGGAATTGGAAGATGAACTTTCCCATGCTATATATGCTTTCTTTGACTTCTTACCTTTATTTCTCTTGAAAAATTTCTTCTTCTTTTCAAGTGTAGGACATTCACTTTTAACATGTCCCTTTTCTCCACATTCAAAGCATATAACCTTCCTTGTTGGTGCTTCCCTTTTATTTCTTTTCGTAGAACCTTTTCAATCTTCCTGATGAGATCATCATCTTCACTACTAGTGGATTCATCCTCTTGACTGCTATCATGATTTTTTATCCTTGTATTTAAAGCATTGTCTTTTGAATCTTTTACTTGGATTTCATGTTTTTCAAGTCTTGCAAGTTTCGTCTCATATTCTTGAAGTTTTACGAACAAAGTGGCGGAAGTCATTATGGA
Organism: Vicia faba; assembly: GCA_948472305.1. NCBI lineage: Eukaryota > Viridiplantae > Streptophyta > Magnoliopsida > Fabales > Fabaceae > Vicia > Vicia faba. The sequence goes on from OX451738.1 coordinate 520,831,139, forward strand.
TAGATTCTTCTTCTAGGATATTATTGTCACTTTTGGTTGTCATTCCCTGGATAAAGATCTGAGCACTTTAAGATTAAGTTCATCATTAGTTAAAGTCTTACCGAGTGCTTTCAAATGATTTGTCAAGTGTACAAATCTTTTCTGCAAGTCGAGGATTGATTCTCGAGGCTGCATTCTGAATAGTTCGTATTCTTGACTCAAAGTATTTAATCTCGATATTTTAACTTCAGCGGTTCCTTCATGAGTTTCTACCAAAGTATCCCATATTTCTTTCGCTGTTTTGCATGGCGAGACATGGAAGAATTCATCCATGCTAAGTGCACCTTGAAGAAGATTTATTGCCTTTTTATCATAGAGAACCTTCTTCTTATTATCTTCGTCTCATGCAGCTTTAGGCTTTGATGAGCCAGCACTATTGATTACCATTATAGGGATAAATGGACCATTCTCGACGATATCTCATATTTCTTCTCCTTGTTCTTATAGATGTACCTTCATTTGTATTTTCCAGAAGTCAAAATATTCACCATAAAATAGAGGAGGCTTGTTGTTACTACAACCATCTCTGAAAACGGGATTTTGATTTGCGAAAGCCATTTTGGATATTTTAGGAACATGTTACCTATAACCTGCTCTGATTCCAATTGAAGTATAAGAGTGCACCTAAGAGGGGGGGTGAATTAGGTACTTTAATACTTTTCTGGTTTTAGTGATGATGGATATTATTTTTCTGGTTTAGTGCATGAGATTACAAATGTGTTTCTTTCTTTTCTGGTTTATGACTAGTGATGAAAGCGGTAAATGCGGAAAAGTAAAGAACACAAAGATATATCCTGGTTCCCCTTACAGTCTGAGAGTACTCCAGTCCTCTTTCAACATGAAAGAGATTTCCTTATTGTTAGATCTCTAGACAAGACACCCTAGTCCTTCTATACAAGACTCTAACCAATAAAACCACCAAGAACAATCCTCTTGGATTTTCACTATGTCAACAATGAGAACAATCCTCTCAAAGTGACTTTACTTGTATCCAACAATCCTGGAAAAACAAGATTTATAAAACCACTTAAACTTATTTCCAACAATCCTGAAAAATAAGCAAGTATATAGCAATATTTGATTTGAGTGAGTTTGAGTAGCAATGATCACTTTAAGTGATTCTATCAATGGCTTGATCTTCTCTTCCAATGATAATAGTATACAATGACTCAAGATATATAATGCCTAAAGTTTTCTGTTTGACAATATGTGAAAGTGTGCAGAAAAACTTTGTGTATGAAAGTGAAGAAAAGCTTGAGTTTGTTTTTTGAAAATTCAGAAAATATGATTGGAAGAGGTGTTGAAATTATTTTGAAAATGAGTATTTATATGTTCATAGCACCTTTTTGAGACATCATAAAGTTCTGTACACGAATCATGAACAATTGCCAAGATTGAGTGAAAGGTTTCCATGAAATGGTGTTATGAACAGGCATGTGCAAAGCTGTTGTTTTTCAAAATCGTGTAGCATGCAATCGATTGCACCCTTTGTGTAAATCGATTGCACGGGGTTTCAACAGCTAGAATTTCAAATATTTTAAGTATGCAATCGATTGCACAAGAGTGTAAATCGATTGCATGTGAAGTCAGTAGCAAAAATTGATTGAGTGCAATCGATTGCATAAACATGCAAACCAATTGCACTGAGAAACAGTAGCAAATGTTTTCAAAAATTGAAGCATGCAATCGATTGCACTAATATGCAAATCGATTGCACTCAAGTGAAAAATGATTTTTAGCTTAGAAAAACTTGAGTAAGGATTTTGACAATATAAAATATTTCTTTTGACCATTGAGCATCTATGTCTTAAGTTAAAAGTAAGTATTATCATTATACCTTGAAATTTGCTAAGTGCTTGAACTGAAGACTTTATCCATAGATGCTTTTAGCTTGATCAATAATCTTTGCCTTCTTTACCTCTCATGGTTTGTCTTCATCAAAACAAAAGTGCATTTGAGAATCTTGATTTTACACAAACAACCTTGCAACAAGAACCCAATTTTCACGCAAAAAGTGAGGGTGCTTTAGAAAAAGGGTGTCTGCAGTTCTCTGTACGAATTGATGCAGACTCCGGATCTTGGGTTTATCGGCTAAACGGTGGAACTTGTGGATTCACAGTGGTGTTCTCATCGGTTTCAGCTTGTCCAGGTTGCTGGTTATTATACTGCGGCGTTGTGCGAGGTTGAGTAGCAAATCTTATGTGCTTCTCCTTTGTTCTTGTTGATGCTTCATCTTCTATTGCCCATGCAGGTTGTTAGAATAACAAAAATATATTGTGACATTTTTGGTTGTTATATATTTGTTTTGAAAAGTTAGTAATGACTATGGTGTTTAGAGTTTGGTTAATGATGAAAATTGATATTGTAAAAATGTGAAAAAAGTTAGTAATCACTATAATGTTTGTGATAGAGATTGGTTAATGCTTGATTTGTAGTTTATTTGTCAAATTTTGGTTTATGTGATTCTATGAAATTTGCAGGTTACTGAATTTGAAGAAAATAAAACTTTGTTTCACATTACATTTCAATAATAAACTAACAACACAACTCACGTATAAGAAAAAAAGATCAATTTAAAGACAATATAGTAATAAAAGAAAAATAAATAAATTTAAAGACAATATAGTAATATAAGAAGTTCATAAAGCAGATATCAAATACAACTTTTGTTGCCCAATGTGCTAGTGTATGTTAGTAATTGTGAATTCTACTGTCAAAAATGTTTTTCGGGAGAAAATAAAGTAGATTACTAAAGGTAGAGTTTTTTTTGTGGTAAAAGTATATGTAAAAGTTAGTGTAGATTGTAAATATATTTTAAAAGAGAAACCATCAAATATTCATCACTTGATTTAAAATAAATTACTAAAAAACAAGAAAAATGATGCAAGCGGAATTGTTGGAATCAAAAGTGTTAACGAATAGAATGATGAATATAATTAAAAGTTATAAACCATCAGATAGTCATTATTTGATTTTACCAACTAACAAATTAAAATTAAAATTGAAAACAAAGTGGAGGCCTCATATGAAATCATCGGCCAAAAACATCAATAGTAAAAGAGATTTTGAAAACCAAAAATTTGTTAAAAGAGAGAAAAACTAGAGTGTGTGAGTGTGATTGAACTGTGGTTTTTTTGGATGAAAAATTAGACAATGAGAAGTTCTATTTATAGAGTGGGAATTAGGTTAAACAAACTTAACAAGTAAGTTATCTAAAGTGAATGAAAAGCCCAAGCTCAGTTTCTAAAAAAGAAAGAAAATTAGTAACAAAAGAAATAAAAAGGACGTTACAAGTGCTCCACAAGAGATTCAAATCCACAACCTTATACTTGCAAGCTTTATTTTGTACCAATTGTGTTGTGTTACTCATTTATAAATAAACTCAATTTGAAAGAATATGAATGGTGCGCAGATATTTGCTATTTAAAAATACAAATAATTTGAAATGAATCATTATATTTTTAAATAGGTTTGGAAGCGAATATTTATAAAAAATCAAATAATATTATAAAAACAAAGTTTAAAATTATTTTGACTGGACTTGAGAAATAAAAGGGCGGACAAATTTGGGGTACTGCTAAAATTTTCATGAAAATTTTAAAACTTTGATGGTTCAACTAGTTGATGAGAAAATAAAAAAACAAAAAACAAATTTCTATAGACGCGGAAGCATATCCACAAAAGAAGAAAAGAAGCAAAAAATCAAAAATAAAACTCAAAAATTATAATTCAACTTCTAAATTTACAACGGTAAAACTAAAAACTCTCTCATATAATTGCAATTTTTAAGGAGAAAATTATGATCCATCTGTTGTACCCCAATTTTTGCCCCTAAGATCCCTTCATCATACCATATTATTTCAATCATAACAAGATCACATTAGGGCTTTTGGTTCTTCTACCTATCTTTAGCTTTTGCTCTTTGAGGAGTTACCAAGCACCTTAACTTGTTCTCTTTTGTGATCATGGATATTTTGCTTTAATTTTCTCTCTAATTGACAAAATACGATATTATTTTGTCTTACTTTTTAATAATGTAGGTAAAGGTAATGAGGTCTAGCAAGTTGCATCACGGGTTCATGAGTTTATTTCCATGCCCTAGTCAATAGCTTGAGAAATTCAAACCACACCATTGAAGTTATTTTGGAAGAATTTGTATGGAAGTAGCTTTGGTGGCCATGAGTCCTCATCATCATCCTCAACAATTTCTATTCACAAAGGAAGAATATTGGCACAAAAAGTTTGTTCAAACTTGGCAAAGTTCCTCAAAGCATTCTCTTGATCTAGAGGCTAGGGTTTTGGACTTCAAAGGGGGCATATCTTGCTCATATTTTGGTATTTTTAAGTGATTCCAAAAACATTCTTCTCTTCAAAGAGTTACCAACAAATCACTTCAAAAATTCCAAGGAGTTTTCATGTGGAAGGAACTTGGTGAAGAAGAAATATTACAAGTCACCTAGATGAATCCCCAATTTTCCATATGTGACTTCAAATGGTCATAACTTGGTCAATTTTTATCACCTTGGGCCCATTCTTTTTTTCATGATGATCCTAAATATGTGTACTTCATGCCTTATTTTATGTTCAAAGTGAGAAAATGGATGGAAGTTGCCTTGAGAATGCAAAAGATTATAGGTCATTTCATGATTTTTGGCCAAATTCAATAAGTCATAACTTGCTCAATTTTTGGAGATTTTGAGTGGTTCAAATTGAAAAATTTCATTCAAGAGATCTACTTCATTCCACCTTTTTTGATCAAGAACAAATTCTAAGTGGAAGGCCATGTTTGGATGCAAAGGATTATAGGTCATTTTTAAAGAAGAATTTGAAATATTTCTAAGTATGGAAAGTCAGCTATTTTTCTCCAACTTTGACTCCATGTAACTTTCAGCTCAAGCATCCATTTGATTCCATTCTTTTTCCATTGCAAAGTTTGTAACCTCATATTTCCAAAGCATCAAGAATCTTGCCCTAAGACTCCTTGAGGAGAAAACGCCATTGGATTGAACTTGGTAACTTGGAACTGAAGTTTCTCCATAAGTCAAAATTTGAAATTCATGTTTTGGCCTCTAAACATCAAATTAGCACGCGTTTGTGATCTAAACATGTTTAACCAAGTTTCCAAAGTGGATTAGAGCCTTGAAACGTAAGGATTGGATGAGTTTTGATGCAAATCAGATCACACTTTGCTCGTGCATCAGGTTCACACGATTTCCCTCCAAACTTCATCATTTCACACGCTTGAACATTCCATTTGATTCCCTATAAATAGAGGGTCATCCCCCATTCAATTTCCCAAGCTTGGATAGCCAGAATCACCCTGCCAAACTTGCTTCACAACCCATAATTCAACTACTTCGAATCCTATTCTCAAGCCCTTTTCAATCCATTTTTTCCATCAATTAACCTTCCTTGATCTTCCCTGAAGCTAACCATATAATTACATTCAAGAATCGTGTCCTATATTGCTCCATAGAAGTCCAGTTTCAGAGCTCTACAACTCAACTTCAATAGGTAGATTCCTTCATCAATTCTTCAAAACTTTGATATCATCGTGTTGCTCTCATTGCCCTAGTTCTAGTCGCAACACTTACTTCTTACTGGAAACACGTTTTGACCATGATTTTTCAAATCCTTTTTCAAAATTTTCTTTCCAAATTGCTTGAGTTACAGTTTATATAAATTTGGCGCGAGGGTGTGGTTGTCTTCATCTTGAAGAGACAAAGAGAATGGCAAAGGTCTGAGCTTCTGATTTTACAGTTTGAGAGACCTGTAATTCGTGATGGCAGGAGGTTGAAGATGACCAACGTGTCATCTTCTAACCAATAAAGGCGTGCCATTTATTATTTTCAAATTCTGATTTTATTAATGATTATGTACATTATTCATTAAAGACCATGATATGCACAGCGCGCTAGATCCCTTGGATTTGATTACTAACGCGTTTTGACTCTCATCCAATGGTCCACATCTTTTACTTTTATTTTCTTTTTCTGATTTTTATATTTTAATTGTTTTAAATTTCAAAAAATCATAGAAAATTCATTTTTAGTCCAAAAAATCTGAAAAAAATATGAAAAATATATTTGATTATTCTATTTCTGATTTTTATTTTTTCACAATTTAATTTTGTGTTTTGGTATTTTTTATGAATTTTGTACTTATTTGATTTGTTTAAAATGTTTAAAAATACTTTTACACATTTTTAAATTCTGAAAAAATTATGGAATGATCCAATTATATTGTGACAAATATTGGTGACCTTATTTTATTTTTGTTTCTGACTTCATTATTTTTTACTATTTTTGTTTATTTTTCCCATTTATTTTAATTTTTAAAAATAGTTTCTGACTTTTAAAAATTCCCAAAATTTTCATAAAATTGCTTGGCCTCTTTTCTGATTTTTCTATGGTCTTATTTTTTATTTCTTGATTAATTTGAATATAATTTCTATTTTCCTCATTATTTTCCTTTTTTTTACATTTTTAAACCCTTTAATGTATATATTAATTATATTATTATTTTGTGATTATTTTATGGCTGTCTTGGGTTGATTTTTTGATCATGGCTTTATTAACATCATTGGATCCATAGTGTTGAGTTTGACTCCACAAAAAATGGATGAATGATTTTAATAATAGTTTGATTAAATATTAATTCAAATGTGGTTTATCTTTTTACCCTAAATCCCCTTCATCTCATCCCCTTCTCATTGCACTAAATGTTGTTGGAGCATGATCTCTATATCATGTCTCAAAACAAATGGTGCATAGATTGCTATTGACCGGCCTCAAAATAGGTGCGACTTCTATATAAGTCCACTTATGATTGCTTAACATAGTGCTAAATTTTGTCCTGATTCGAATAAATGATCATTCATGGCCCAAACTTATGATTGCAAGCCAAAGTATGTTAATTTGATCTCTTTGATCCAATAACCTTGAGATTCATTGTGTGGAGGCTTTGGTTCGACTAATCCTCTAATGGATCTACAACACCTTTGGTCAATGCGGATCACTTAAACATCGTTGATCATTAAATGGTACTTATGAGAATTCCAAATGGATGATATACTCGACAAAAAGAAAATGCAACTTGTTGTGTGGAGGCTTTGGTTCTACCAATCCTCTAATGAGTTCCAAATGCAAGTTTCAAGATGGTCATCCAACTAACCACTAATTATTGACTTTTTTATTTTATGCCTTTACTCTTTTATGCTTTATGTACTATTTATTTTTTTAGCATTTACATTTTATGCCATTTTCATATTTTCTCATTTGAGCATTTATTTTCTTGCCATTTTTACTTTGCTCACTTGAGCTTTTCTTTTTCTTTTCTTAAGATACTTAATAATCAACATAAACCCTAAAAAACTCTTAATGGTACTTGGACTATTTGGTTACTATCCTTGGCATTATGGAGCAATGGACTTTTTCTTGGACTTAGGATTAGAAACCTTGGCCTATCTTGGAGACCTTGTGATCTTATCTGTTTATTTTGTCTGGAGTTCTTGAGGTTTACCTCAAGACATTGGGTTGCTTGTTTGTTTTTGTGTGCGGGTTTTTGTGATTACCTCCTCTGTTTGTAATCTGGAATTCACCTATATACAGCCGTTACTTTGCCCATTTTTATAAAGACTCAATACATTTGAAGAGGTCTAGTATCTTTGCTTGCTTGGTTTCAATCCAAAGAATGTGAATTCTATCTTGACTCATAATGTCAAGTATTTGCTTCTTGTTGGTTAGATGGTTCTTCTCCTTAGCTTTTACCTTATGCTTTAGGATAGTCTCTTCTTCTCCTCCCATCTTCTTTAATTTCAAAAATCTTCTCCCCCCTTTTGAAAACTCTTCTTGTTTCTAAACTTGAACCACTTTCATAATAAACTTGGACCTAGGTCCATGCATTTTCAAAATCTTTTCATAAATAAACTTCAATCTATTTAATAATACCTTGACATTTTTGTGAGAAGACTAAAAGTCAATCAATCTCATTTCAAACCATTTTGCCACTTTGGCTTTTATCTTTAAACTTTTCTCAAAAGGCTAGACTCTTGTCAATCCTTGTAGTGATGCAAACAACTATACTTCTATAATATGTAGTGAAGAGAGATATTTTCCACTTGGGTGTTGAGTGAGGCGTTATTGATTTTAAAATCCAAGCCATATCCTCCACTTTGAGATGATGCAAATTCTCCTTTCTCATGATTGTGGGTAGTAAGTATGTTTTCTACACGGACAATGATGATGATGTCTTATCTCTTAAAATTAACCAACACACTTGTATTTTAAACTTTTTAAAGAGGAACTACGTGTACCCTGATCCCCTATTGCACGAAAGGTGGTACATAGGCACTAAAGGTTCGCAACTGCGGTGGGTGCAAAAATCATAAAAAATATATTTCTTTTCTCACCTCCACCATCCATTTTATATATAACACCTTTTTATAGCCAAAATATACGGATTTTACAAAGAGGTTCATGTGGAGTACCGTAGATGTTTAGGGTGCTAATACCTTCCCTTTGCATAACCAACCCCCTTACCTTGAATCTTTCCCCCTTTTTTGGGTTATTCTCTCTTTTTCCATTCCTTTGGAAACAATAAAGCGCGGTGACGGTTTTTTTATTTTTGATTTGTATAAAGTCTAGTCAATCCAATAGCTTAGTCTTGAACATTTCTACCGCTACAGAAAAATGGAGACTTCACTGGGGAAAGATTGACCTCTTGCTGGTCCATCCCTAAGTGGGTTAAGCCTATCTTTGTTTATATCTGTATATGTGCTATTGTTGTTTATGTGTTATATTTTGTATATATGTTCATTTGGATTTTCCTGGTTTTCAGGGTGCTTAGTGATTACTCATAAGTCCTATACCCGGGCTTGGGAAAAATTTAAGATAGGACGGGCGGTATAGTCATGTTAACTTTGAGGGAGTAATCCCAAAAAAGTAGGCATGAGATCTTCCACTCAGTGGGCCCCTTTGACTGTAGTGTTGTTTACCGAGTAATCGGGAGACGTATTGCTTTCGACCTGGGAGCCTGCTGAAACTGAGGACCATAGAATACCAAACCCATCCTGGCCTTTTAGGTGTAGTGCGAAATCTATGACAGAGTAATCCGGAAATAGTTGTTACGCGATACTATGCTCGGACGAGTCTTCCTTGAGAATATTACTAATTACCGAGTTAATCGGGAAGTTGGTAATATTCGAAGGAAGGATGTAGACTCTGGGAACCTCTAGAACCTTGTTCAGATGGTGATAAATTTTTAGACCAACACCTTATGGGTAGTACCTTTGATCTCATGCTCGTGACGTTGAACCTATGAACCCTATACTTATGATCTTGTGTGTGATTGTTGCATCATGCATCCATGCACTCATAAGCATCTTTTGAAGAAAACAATATTTCAAGGGATTTAAAGGTTGACTATTTGTGAATATCTCAGGTACTTTTAACCATGGATTCTGGAAAGAGAAAGACCGGGAAATACAGTTTCAAGGATCCCAAGATAGATGAGTTGGTCAGTCTAATTCCAGAGATCGATTGTTCTGCAGCCTTTTGGAAGAAGTATGGTTCCATTATTCCTCTCATGAAGCTGAAGATGAAGGAGGGTTTTCTCTCGACCTTGATCTAGTTCTATGATCCGGTGTATCACTGCTTTACTTTTCCCGATTATCAGTTGATGCCTACACTTGAGGAGTATTCCTATCTATTGGATTTACCCGTTATCGATCGTGTTCCTTTTACTGGTTTGGAGGGTGAGCCAAAACCATATGAGATTGTTGCTTTGATTCATCTGGGGAAGTCTAAGGTGAAAGCCCATATGACTACCAAAGGAGGGATTAGAGGATTACCAGCTCAGTTCTTATTGGAGAAAGCTCGTTACTTTGCAAGGATGAAGAGTACGGTTGCTTTTGAGTCCATCTTTGCTTTACTTGCCTATGGATTGTTCTTATTTCCTAATATGGACAAGTTTGCGACATTAATGCTATCAGGATTTTTATGATTGGAAACCCAGTTCCTACACTGTTAGGTGATGCTTATTACTCTGTTCATCTTCGGAGCTCCTATCATGGGGGAATGATTATCTGTTGCACGTCTTTGTTGTACCGATGGTTCATCTTTCATATGCCTCAGTCTGGTTCTTTTTGGGATGTCAAGAAGGAACCCCGTTGGGCTCCTAAGATCACGGCACTTACTCACTCGGATATTGATTGGTATCATCGAGCTTATCAGGATATAGAGATTTTTGACAGTTGTGGTAGTTTCCCCAATGTACCTCTTCTTAGTACAAGGGGGGGAATTAATTATAACCATGTTCTTGCACGACAACAGCTTGGTTATCCGATGAGGGATAAACCAAACAGTATTCATTTGATTAGTTTCTTTCTGAAGGAAGGAGAAGACCACGGGGAAGCTAGGGAACATATTGCAAAGGCCTGGCGTCACATTCATAAGAAGAGTAGGAAGGATTTGGGACCTAGAGGTGTTGTTTCTTTGGAGCCATATATTCAGTGGGTCCGATCGAGAGCCATTCAGTTGAAGATGCCGTATACTCGGGAGACACCCATGCCTGATCTATTTGTGAAGACTACTCCTCCCTTATTAGATGATCTAGAGGAGCTGCATCTTGCTTTGGTTAAGATGCAACAAGAAAGGGATGCTTGGAAGAACAAGTTCCAGACTTTGGAGAGTTCCTATAAAGCAGACTTAAGGGAGAAAGATGATTTGATCGAGATCCTTGAGAGTCGAGAAGTGGAGTCTATGGAGAGGCCAAGGGATTTATTTTCTCCTAAGCCTCAAACAGGTGCTGATTACTCATTTCCTGCTTCAGATGATTGGAAAGAGGTTGCCGTCAGACACGTGGAAGAAAATCAGAGGTTGGGGGCTCAAATTACCAGGCTCACAGGGAAGTGCCAGCGTACAGATTGATCTCCATCAGTTCTTTTTCTCAGGATTTTTAGATTGTATTTTCATCTTGTACTTGGGATCATTGAAACTTGTAATACATTTTGAAGTTATTATAATAAAAAAAAATTCAGTATTTCAAAAAGCTTTATTACTTTGATGTTTGCAATATGTCTATAAACGTTAAATCCCTTGAAATATTATATGATAAAGTAAAAATAGTCATATGCATTGCACGTCATGCATCATATTGCACATATTTCTTGCATTTATTATGCATATCCAAGTGCCTTACCCAGCTTTTTACTTCGTTCAGCAAACTGGCTCATCACTACAACACTCGGGCTAACTTCAAAAGGAAGATGGACAATTTGGAACAGGAGAATCGCGAGCTACACGAAGAAGTTTCTTCTTTGAAGGCTGACTTGGCCAACTTGACTACTTTGATGGAAGCTCTGGTGGTTGCTCAGAATCAGCCACCGAGTGTTCAACCTCAACCAACAAGGGCAAATGCTGAAGTTCCTACTGTTCCCGTATCTACTACTCCGACTGTTGTTCAAAACTGTATGCCTCAAGGTTATCCATGGGGAATGCCAGAGAATTTTGCACCTGAAGGTTTCAATTTGGACCCCCAAGATGCTCCAGTGGTTCAAAATGTTGTTACTCCAGCACCTCCTGTGGTGCATACTGTTCCTGTTGCACCTCCTTAGATGAATTTGGTTCCTTTTGTTAATGAAGATGTGTGTCGTCCTTTCCCTCCGCCGAGTGAAGACTTGGGTCTTTATGACATAATGGATGATTTCGAAGAGAAGTTTGATAGAATGCAAAGAGAGATGAAGGCTCTCAGGGGGAAAGAGCTATTTGGGCAGAATGTGAATGAGCTGTGTTTGGTCCCGAATGTTAAAGTTCCTACTAAGTTCAAGGTCCCAGAGTTTGAGAAGTACAAGGGCAACACTTGCCCTCGTGCTCACTTGGTGATGTATGTGAGGAGAATGTCTACCCACACTGATGATCAGCGTCTACTGATTCACTTTTTCCAGGATAGTCTAATCGGCGCAGCGTTGAAATGGTACATGAGTTTAGATTGCGCCAACATACATACTTTTAATGATTTGGGAGAAGCATTCATCAAACAATACAAGTACAATATGGACATGGCGCCCGACTGTGACCAGCTTAGGGCCATGGTTCAGAAAGACAGAGAATCGTTCAAAGAGTATGCGCAGAGATGGCGCGAAGTAGCTGCACAAGTGATTCCTCCTATGGAGGAGAAAGAAATGACTAAAATTTTTCTAAAGATGCTAGGCGCTTTCTACTACGAAAGAATGGTAGCAAGTGGCCCAAGTGATTTTACAGAGATGGTAGAAATGGGTGTCCGCCTAGAGGAGGCAGTAAGAGAAGGCTGTTTGACGAAGGGTGAAGGATCCGGAGGTGTGAAAAAGCCAGCTTATGGGTTTACAAAGAAGAAAGAGGGGGATACAAATGCTATTATAAAAGAGAGGGGGGTAAACGCTCCTAAAAGGAATTATCAGCGTCACCAACAAGTCGCCTCAGTTACTCCTGTTATAAATACTGCTCCAACTACTGCTGCTTATCAAAGACCATCCCAGCAGGGGAACCAAGGGAATAATCAGAGAAGGGAAAACTATAAACTTATTCCAATGAGCTATGCAGAGCTACTAATGGCATTGATTCAGAAGAAGTTGGTCCAGACACGACCACCTCCAGCTGTACCATCACCATTGCCTTGGTATTACAAAGCAGACCAGACGTGTGCCTTTCATCAGGGAGCACCAGGGCATAGTGTTGAAAATTTCTATCCTTTGAAGAATGAAGTACAAAAGTTGGTGAAGTCTGGAATTCTATCTTTCAAAGACATGGGACCTAATGTGAAACACAATCCTCTACCCAAGCACGGGGGAGTGAATGTTGTAAATATGGTGGTCGGTTGTCCAGGCGACTTCCGGATTTTTAACATTAATCTAGTTAGAGGAGATTTGGTGAAGATGCACGCAGACCTCTGTGAATTCAGTTATTATACTCATGACCATGCCGGTTGTGCTATTTGTAGTACAAATATACAGGGTTGCGAGAAGATAAAGGCTGATTTACAGGAGATGATGGTTGAGGGTTTAATCCATATAATCAGGCCTAGGGCACAGTATGAAGAGGAAGTGAATATGGTTTCTGGATGTCCGGGTGAATTCAGAATTTTTGATGTGGAGCATTTGAATGAAGATCTCGTGCAGTTGCATGCTACCTTCTGTCGTACTGCTGGTCAGGTAAAACACCAATATGGATCTTGCATAGTTTGCTGTCGAGACCCCCGAGGATGTTCTATTATGAAAGAGCGTGTTCAATTTCTGTTAGACAATGGAACTATCAAGTTCACAGGTCAGAGAGATGATTATCATGAGATTGATAAGGTTGAAGTTTATTTGATGGAAGAAGAGTCATAGGAAGAGTATGCCTCTATGGATGATTATTTCTCTTCAGACGAAGATTTATTTGCCAAAAATGACTTTGTGATTCCTGATTGTGTTAAGGAAGGGGTAAACGTTATTGTACCTTGTTTTGGTGCACCCTCTCATCTTGAGGTAGAGTACCATAGCAAACCAGTTGTTACCACATTGGTAATTAGTCTGCCAGGTCCTATTCCCTACAAATCAGATAAGGCTATGCCTTACAAATACAACGCTACAATCTTAGAAGATGGGGTGGAAGTTCCCATCCAGCCAATGCCAGATGTTGGAAATATAGCTGATAATAACAGGGTGACCCGTAGTGGTCGTGTGTTTGCCCCGGTTATTCGAAGAGATGTTATTGCTGGAAAGAAAATTACTCAGAACGACGAGCCTAAGAAGGCTACAGAAGAGACTAGTGGAGCTACATTAGAGAAAGAAGTGGATGATATCTTGAAGATAATTAAGATGAGCGACTTCAAAATTGCAGATCAGCTATTACAGACTCCTTCAAAGATATCCATCCTAGCTTTATTGATGAATTCCTCCGCTCATAGAGAATCACTGATGAGAGTACTAGACCAAGCTTTTGTGGAGAATGACATGCCGTTAGATCAATTCAGCAACGTAATTGGAAACATTATGTTATGTAACAACTTGAGTTTTTGCGATGATGAGTTACCAGATGAAGGGAGGAATCACAACCTGGCCCTCCACATATCTATGAACTGCAAGAATGACTCGCTATCCAATGTGCTAATTGATAACGGATCCACGTTGAATGTTATACCAAGGAGTACCCTCATGAAGTTAAAGTATCAGGGAACATCTATGCGCCCGAGTGGCATCATTGTGAAGGCTTTTGACGGGTCGAGGAAATCTATCATCGGTGAAGTGGACTTGCCCATCCATATAGGACCACATTTGTTCCTGATAACCTTCTAGGTCATGGACATTATTCCCGCATATAGTTTTTTTCTAGGACGGCCATGGATATATGAAGCAGGTGCTGTCACTTCAACTCTGTATCAGAAGCTAAAGTTTGTGCGTAAAGGGAAGGTAGTGATCATAAACGGGGAGCAGGCGTTGTTGATATCCCATATATCTTCTTTCAGTATTGTAGAAGCGGATGAGGCTGTTGTTGGAACCCAGTTCCAAGCCCTATCCATTGACAACATAAGGAGAAATAATAATTCTGTGGTTTCCCTGGAGGACGCGCAGCAGGTTGTGCGCAATGGTCATAATGCAGTTTGGGGACGACTTGTGGATCCACCCGTGAACAAAAACAGAGTTGGTTTGGGTTTCTCTTCGAGGAATGGCAAAGGCGAAAGTTTGAAGTTAAAGTCTTTTGTGAACAGTTATCATGATGTTTTCCGCAGCGGAGGCTACCTCCATCCGATTGGTTCTGGAATTAATGTTGTTGAAGAGGATGAAGCAGAGCAGGAAGTACCGAATTATGTGACACATGGAGTCCGAGTTAAGAACTGGGTCACCATTGATGTTCCTTCTTGCATACATGTTTCAAAGTAATTTGTTTTGTTAATTTGTTTCTTTTTTTTTAAAAGCTTTCACTCTGCCCAAGGTGGAAGTATTAATGTTGTAGGACTTATCTGTTTGCTATAACTGTTAAGATCATTAATAAAATTTGTCTTTGCTTCCAAATTATGTCTTTTATTTTCTGCTTTTTTCTGGGAAATGGTAATAAAAAATAAAAATAAAAACCTTTCAAAATAAATAATAACTGAAAATTAATTTGCATGATCACTTGTTATATGTGTCATTCTAAAAGCAATCATAAATCACATGTGCAGATTAATTAAAAAACCCGTTGAATACAATGACCCTGCACCCTCTCCCAACTTTGATTGTCCTGTGTTTGGGGCTGAAGAAGAAGATTATGATGAGATTCCAGAAGAGGTCTCACGGTTGCTTGAGCACGAGGAAAATACCATTAAGCCATATAAGGAGCCTTTGGAAGTGATTAATTTGGGTTCAGAAGAGGATCCGAAGGAAGTTAAGATTGGAGCCTCGTTGCATCCTGATGTAAAGAGCGGGTTGATTGAGCTATTAAAAGAATATGTGTATATTTTTTATTGGTCTTATCAAGATATGCCTGGTCTAGATATAGACATTGTCGAGCATCATTTGCCGTTGAAGCCATAGTGTCCGCCAGTTAAACAAAAGCTGAGAAGAACCCACCTGAATATGGCAGTAAAGATCAAAGAGGAGGTCCTAAAGCAGATTAATGCTGGTTTTCTTGTGACATCAGTGTATCCTCAATAGATTGCCAATATTGTCCCAGTACCGAAAAAAGACGGAAAAGTCTGCATGTGCGTAGATTACAGAGATCTAAATAAAGCTAGTCCAAAAGATGATTTTCCATTTCCTCACATTGACATGTTAGTGGATAGCATAACAAAATTCAAAGTATTCTTGTTCATGGACGGATTTTCCAGGTATAATCAAATAAGAATGGCTCCAGAGGACATGGAAAAAACAACGTTTATCACACCCTGGGGAACATTCTGTTACAGAGTGATGCCCTTCGGGTTGAAGGACGCTGGTGCAACGTACCAGAGGGCTATGACAACCCTATTCCATGATCTGGTGCACAAATAAATCAAAGTATATGTTGATGATATGATTTCCAAATCCCAAACTGAAGAAGGGCATATAGAAGATTTGTTGAAGTTGTTTCAGCGTTTTAGGAAGTATCGTCTCCGCTTGAATCCAAATAAATGCACCTTCGGAGTTAGATCGGGGAAATTATTGGGTTTTATTGTTAGCCAAAAAGGAATTGAAGTTGACCCTGACAGAGTCAAACAATTCAAGAAATGTCAGCACCAAGAACTGAAAAGCAAGTCTGGGGTTTCCTTGGGCGTTTGAATTATATCTCCAGATTTATTTCTCACATGACTGCAACGTGTGAACCGATCTTTAAGTTGTTAAAGAAAGATCAAGGTTGTGTGTGGAGGGATGACTGCCAAAGGGCATTGTGATCGGTGGATCTGGAACTGACTGTTTAACGCTGGTTCGCGAAATGTCGCGGAAGCAAGAGTCGCCACCGTCTTTTATTTTCTCCAAATGGAAAGGACAAAAGCACAGAAAAATTCCTTTAAAGAGATTGCTCTCGGTTCGGGAGGTAGGTTATAGAAAGGGAAGGTGTTAGCACCCTTTCTATCCATGGTTATCCATGGGCTCTTAGATACTTGCTCAATGTGTTTTCAAAATTGTTTGTTTGCTTTTCAATGTGGGTTTAAAAAGTTTCTTTTGAAAAATTTCAGATCGACTCATACGTCAGAGTGTTTGAAAAGTTTGCTTTGAAAGCTTTTGAAATGTGTCAGTGCGAAAAGTCTTTTTGAATTTGTTTTGAGATTAGAGCAAGTATCCTTGAGAACCTACCTACCCTAAGGAATTCGTCTGTGTAAGAGTCCTTAAAAGTAGTGCCATCCCACCATTGAGAGGTAGGTAGCACCACCGTTGGAGGTGTTCGGGTCAATTCGAGGTTCGGGACATGGTGATCACCAGAGCAATGGGAAGACACCTTAGAAGCTACCCTCATGCCAGGTTCCCGGATCATGAGGACTTACTAAGACGTTTTCTACTCGACGACCACCTTTCGAAAGGCAACAGTGAGGCGTACCCTAGGGGTGGTGTGTGCGAATTGTGTGTCATGTTCATTGATATTTGTCTTGTCATGTTTGTCGTGTTCTACGCTTGATTTTAATTTAAGTCCATTCATTCTTGCATGCATATTTAGCAGTTATAAGTTGCGAGGAAATAAAGCTAGACTATTACAAATGGCGCGGGTCCACATCGCCAAAATTAAACCGGACCCGATTTAGCGGAAAAATAAATAATGCGAAAAATAAAGTGCGAGAAGTAAATTACATGGCTTTGGGGTATTTACAAAATTATAATTAAACGATAAAAAGTAAGTGCGCAAAGTTGAATAATTAAAACGAAACTAGGGCGTTGGACCCTTTTGCAAATAATTAAAAAGTTAATGACAATTAGAAATTAAAATTAAATGAGAATGATGTTTTTTGTGTTTTTTAGGTTTAATGAAAAAAAGAAATTAATTGAAATTAAATTAAAAGGGAAACCCTAATTCTAATATTTTTTATTTATTATGAAAAGAATTAAAATATGATCTAAATTAAACCTAAAATTTATTATGTACAATTTAAATAGGAAAATAAACAAGTAAATAATTATTATTATTCTAAAAAAGGGGAAAAATATTAAAAGGAATAAATTAATTAACCTAATTCTATTTTGTTGGATTTTTATTAAAAAAAGAGATTAAAATTAAAACCTAATTAACTAAATATTGACATTTTTATTTATTCATGAAAATAATTAATAAATATTATGTTTTTGTGTATTTTCTGATTTTTATAATGTTTTTTTAGATTTTTGTTAAAATAATTAATTAAAACAAATAATCAAAATAAACAATCAATTAAAATAAATGAAATAAAAAAAAAGGAAATCAAACCAGAGTGGGGTGTAGTCCCCAATTTAGGAGGTTCAAATTCAAGAGGCCTGGCCCAATAAGCTGGTCGTTGGTTGACTTTTTGAATCTCATGCAACGTGTTGACTGGAATTTAGCATACTCCTTTGATCATGGCCCTTGATTGTAAGCAGCTGGACGCGTGTTCATTGGATGTTGACTGTGCATGGTGCGCTCTAGTGAGGAATCTGCATGGGATTTAATATGGAAAAATAATATGGAGTTTATGCAAGACCTGGGACTTGAACCCAGGTCTTGAAGGTCACATGCTTTAGTCCCTGCCAGCTGAGCTATTCGCTTTCAATTAACATATAATAATATGCAAATAATATAAAGAGAACACGCTAACGCTTTGGAATTTCGCGCGAAAATTCAAAATGTCCAATCAGGTTCAGACACATCTTCGTCTCCTTCCCTACCCTGTAAAACAAAACTCAAGGGGAACGGTTTTTCCAGCGTGGTCTTAAGGTGGATTTGAGAAAATAGCGAATAGCTTTCTAGGCATCATAAATTGTTCGCGAGGGTATAGGTCTCTTCGTCTTGAGGTGCTGAGTTCAGTCATGGCACCTATGAGTCCTAATTTTCCTTATATGCAAAAGCCCTAAATCAAGAACCTGCAAACCCTAATATTCGACAATGGCATAATCGTGTACGTGACTCAAAAACACAATCAAACGTTGCAGTTAGTTCAGAAACATCAATAGAAACATGAATTAATGGACAAAATGCTGTAAAAACATGTAAATCATGATGCACGAGTTTGGAATTTTCTTGGTTCAGTCAAGGTTCTTCATACCAATTCAAGGTGTTTTTGTCGTGGTTATTGATTAAGAAACACTCAGTGATGCCTCAGAATGCTATTGAAACAAAAATCCAAGCTTGAATCGTCCCATATCCTTGAATTCAGTATTGACTTTTTTGTCAAAAATTTCAATGTGCCAAAGGTGTGTTATGCGCAGCTTTTTGTCTAGGAACATTAGGGTTCTCATTCTGAGTATCTATAGAGGCTATTAGGTCAACAAACTTAGTACAAATCCCTTGCAATTATGGATTAAGATATTTGATTTGTTTAAAAATCTTTTTGAATCTTTTTCTATGGCTTTTGTACCAATTTGCATCCAATCACCCCAAATCTTTCCTCATTTGCCTTCACACGAAATATTGAGCCTATAATGTGTATAAAAAGATTTTTTAGATTAGGTTTGATATTTTTCATATATTAAAATCATTTAAATGAATATAAATTAATATTAATTCAAATAAATAATTAAAAATATGAGAATACTTCCCTTTGGGCCTAGTGGTCGTGCATAGGCTTGGCATGAAGAAATTTGGAAGGAAAATAG
Source organism: Vicia faba (assembly GCA_948472305.1). Classification (NCBI taxonomy): domain Eukaryota; kingdom Viridiplantae; phylum Streptophyta; class Magnoliopsida; order Fabales; family Fabaceae; genus Vicia; species Vicia faba. Next base: position 520,850,406 of record OX451738.1, read on the forward strand.
GCCCATTTGCATTTTTAGGCCTTTTGCATCAATGTTGACTTTCAAAAATTTCCAAAAATTTCCCAACTTCCACAAGGCATAACTTGGTCAATTTTTAAGCTTTTAACATGTTCTTGGACATTTTGGAAAGGTCTTTGAGTCCTTTAACCAATGCCTTTGGTCCCATGTCATTTTGATTCACCAATCTCAAGTTATGGCCTTTGACTTAAAGTCACTTTTTGTTGACTTTTGAAAATGACCTATAATGTTGAAATTGATAACTTTTTGTGAGGGCATTTCTTGGACTTGGAACATGAAGATGAATTGTAGGAAATGTCTTTCTCTTCAAAATGAGCTTTGGATGGAATTTTTCTGATAATCCATGTGAAAGTTATGCCCTGGTCAATTTCAGTTGACTTTTTCAGCTGTCCAAATATAGCAACTTTTGCATTTTTGATGATTTCTGAACCAAATCTTGAAAATCATGATCAAGCATTGATCAAATGATGTTTGTGGCTTCAAAATGATATGTTGACCAAACATTTGAACTTTTGGCTGTCAAATGACCATTTTACCCCTACAGTTGACTGTAGTGCAATCTAGGGTTTTGACTGTGCAATCTTGAGCTGAATGCCTTGAAACTTGACATGAAGATGCTTGACCATCTTTGTAGGCATATGAGACTTGATTGGGCCTTTGAGAAGTTCATTTGCTTGACCAGAACTCAAACCCTAGTTTTGACTGTATAGGAGACAGTTGAGCTGCACACCCTTTGGGCATCTTGTGACTTTGCCTTGACAAATCTTGATGAATATGGGAGGGCAAATTTTGGGGTACAACAGTTGCCCCTGTTCAATCTTCTTAGACCTGAGGATGCAGATTGGCTGACGTGCCTTTCGTAATCCGAGGGTAAAAGATGATTGAACACTAAAGTGCCCAGAAATTTGCGCTCACATAGTGACGGTGATGGGGGAATGGGCTTATAGCTGCCATTTAGATGTTGCTTGGATAGGATGATGGGCTTATAGATGCCATCTGGACGTTGATTGCGTAAGAGATTCCTTAGCGAGAACCTGCATACCTGCAAAACAGAAAAATGAGTACCTGACACGTTGCAGGAGCCGATTTTTAGATGCTTGATATAGATATGTCCTGACTGGTTACAGGAGCTGGGTCTGGAGCTTCAAACGTTGAGGAATGAACCAGGGATGGTTACTGCCTTAGCAAGGATGGTAAGAGAACCTGAATGATTTCAACCTCAACAACGTTCGTTGAGAAAATCTTGGTGAGGATTACCATCTTTGCACTATCGGGAAGAGAACCAAAGGACATTATAATCTCAAAGGGAGTCACCTCACTCACCGTTGGAGAGGGAACTATAGGAAGTTATAATCTGGAAGGAAATGTCACCTCACGCTCATGCCGGAGAGGGAAACATCTTGGAAAGGAATTACCGCCTCACACGCCGTTGGAGAGGGAACCATAAGAGAATATCACCTCACGCTCATGCCGGAGAGGGGAACATCTGAAGAAGGAATTACCACCTCACACGCCGTTGGAGAGGGGACCCTAAGAGAATATCACCTCACGCTCATGCCGGAGAGGGGAACATCTGAAGAAGGAATTACCGCCTCACGCTCACCGTCGGAGAGGGGACCACAAAAGACTATCACCTCACGCTCATCGTCGGAGAGGAAAACATCTTGAAAAAGGAATTACCACCTCACGCTCACCGTCGGAGAGGGGACCACAAAAGACTATCACCTCACGCTCATCGTCGGAGAGGAAAACATCTTGAAAAAGGAATTACCACCTCACGCTCACCGTCGGAGAGGGGACCACAAAAGACTATCACCTCACGCTCATCGTCGGAGAGGAAAACATCTTGAAAAAGGAATTACCACCTCACGCGCCGTTGGAGAGGGGACCATAACTTCTACTGAGTCTTTATCAGAAAAATCTGTTTGGGGTCGATTTAACTGGACTAGAGACATCCTTGAAATATGTTTGGGCATTTCAACTGCACCCTTCCTGAAAGGTAAAGGTCAGTTATATGCAATGCATGATATGGATCAAGCAATGATGTTGTCAACATAAATGAAACTTGTATGATGCAATACGTTATGCATGCTACAATGATGTATGTAAAGTTTTATGTATGTTTTTGTCTAGGAAAATAAATCCTTGACGGGTGCCGGGAAGTCATATCCTGGGCTGATGTTGAGGAAGAGATTTTGCTTCCGCTGTGGATGATTGTTGCAAGAATACCAGTAGGAGAAGATAACTCCGTTGAGGAATGAACTTGGCAGATGAAATAATTTCCGCGGGAGAAAAGATACTCTAGCGATCATGCTGGGGAGTGTTACTCTGTGGGGATAGCGATGTTTTGCTGAGTTGATGAAGATAACTCCGCTGGGGATACCGTTGATGAGTTATGCTGGGGGTAGGAAGATATTTTGCCGAGGACGCTCTTTCCGTAGCTTTTGGCTGAGGATAACCCAGTTATATCCTGTTACGGAAATAACTCTTTAAATCAAGCCGGGACGACGCGTTCGTGCTCTGCGAGGGATAAGCTTCCAGAATCTACTGGGGGTAAGCTTGCTGCTTGGGGAGATATGAATTCCAACTTTCCTGGGGAAACTGGATTGGACTCTTCTGGGGGAGATTTGAATTGCAGGGAAGTGATTCCTTTGAATAGTGGTATACCGCCGGGGAGCAATCTTTAGACCAAGACTGCCGGGGATGTTTGTGTATTGCTGCTGGGGAAGTATTGAGATCTACAGGGGGATACTCAATTTCCTTGATATTTGATGATTTTTCTTGGAGAAGAGTGTATTGATTTGTTGAACCACTCTCTGGGGAATTAAGATACACTTGGCCGCGTTCTTTAGCTGAATCTACCTTGGTACCTTGGAGGATAGAACAATTAGACTGCTCAGACAACTCTTTATTGCCCCTGTTTCTAGTGTCACCTGCAATGAATTCCTTTGTTTCGTATGCAAATATTTATGAGTTAGCAAATTATTGTCAATGCATACATCACAAATTGAACCTTGGACGTTCTTCGCAAAACAAAACAGAAAGAAGAAAAACACTTGGCACGTTTAACTGAAAAATATATTTGTATTGATTTTGAATGGCCCATGAATAGGCGTTTTGTATACAAGAGGCTAACGTCCTAGTAAGAGGTACGTCGCCGATCACAAGAGTTTATACAAGTTTTGTACAAATGAAAATAAAACAGCTGTGTGAAAGATGAATGATCCACTGGGTTTCAACTCTGCTATTGCCTTTATAACTCCGAGCGTCTCATCACTTGATGACCTTGGTAGAAGGTGAAGCTGAATGATCGATGCCGTTTTGAGCTTGATGCAGATACCGGATTCTGGATGCACAGTGATCAATGAGACATAGTTTTACGCTTTATCCCTAATTTTTGCCTGGACCGCCCTTTCGGGTTTTCAGTCCATCGGGATACCCATTTTTGCCCAAGCCGCCCTTTCAGGTTTTCGACTTGCCGGGTGTACAGATTTTTTTCATTTTCATCCCTACATTTTGCCCGAACCCTTTTGGTTCGACGGGAAGCCCTAATTTTTGCCTAGGCATGTCAGCCTAGCGGGTCTTTTTCATGCGTAGTATTTTTTAACTATGTCTGCATTGGCGGGGTGAGGAAGGTCGTCACCATCCATGTTAGTTAAGATCATTGCTCCTCCTGAGAACACATGCTTAACCACAAATGGCCCTTCATATGTGGGAGTCCATTTGCCCCTTGGATCACTCTGAGGAAGGATGATTCTTTTGATAACCAGATCCCCGACTTGGTATTCCTGTGGTCTGACCTTTTTGTTAAATGCCCTGATCATTCGTTTCTGATACGTCTGACCGTGACAGATAGCAGCAAGTCTCTTTTCGTCAATGAGATTGAGTTGGTCAAGTCGTGTCTGGATCCAATCATCTTCGTTCAGATTTGCATCCTTCATTATCCGGAGAGAGGGAATTTGCACTTCGATCGGCAAGACTGCCTCCATACCATAAACCAGAGAGAAAGGAGTTGCCCCGGTTGACGTCCTTGCTGAGGTACGGTACCCATGCAGAGCGAATGGTAACATCTCGTGCCAATCTTTGTACGTTACTGTCATCTTCTGCACGATCTTCTTGATGTTCTTATTCGCTGCTTCTACAGCCCCATTCATCTTCGGTCTGTAAGGAGAAGAATTGTGGTGCTGTATTTTGAACTGTTCGCAGAGCTCAGCAATCATCTTATTGTTCAGATTGGTACCGTTGTCTGTAATTATCCGCTCAGGGACGCCGTATCGACAGATCAGGTTGTGTCGAATAAACCGTGCCACAACAGTCTTGGTTACCGTAGCATAGGATGCTGCCTCAACCCACTTCGTAAAATAGTCAATCGCCACTAGGATGAAGCGATGTCCGTTGGATGCCGTAGGTCTGATCTCGCCAATCATATCTATGCCCCACATTGCAAACGGCCAAGGCGCAGTCAGAACATTCAGGGGAACCGGAGGAACATGCACCTTATCTGCATAGATCTGGCACTTGTGGCATGTCCTGGAGTGTTGGTAGCAATCGGCTTCCATAGTGGACCAGTAATATCCTGCCCGTAGGATCTTTTTAGCCATAGTATGTCCACTGGAATGCGTACCAAAGGTCCCTTCATGTAGCTCTTCCATGATTCTTTCTGCTTCAATCTTGTCCACACAACGCAGTAAGGTTGAATCATGATTCCTCTTGTACAAGATGCCGTTGCTTAGGAAGAACTTGGCTGCGAACCGTCTTAGGAATTTCTTATCATTGATAGAGGCACCTTCAGGGTATTCCTGAGCTTCCAGATATCTCTTCACTTCATGGTACCAAGGCTTCTCAGTCACCAATTCAGTTTCGAGATCACAACAGTATGCCGGTTCGTCCAGTTTCCAAATGGTAATCTGGGGAGCTTCATTATCCCATTTAACCTTGAACATTGAAGACATTGTAGCTAACGCGTCCGCTAACTGATTCTCTTCTCTCGGAAAGTGCTCAAAGGTTATCTCTGTAAAGTGGGGAATCAGGGTCAACACACATTCTCTGTAAGGAATCAAGTTTGGATGTTTCGTATCCCACTCTCCGTTGATCTGATTGATCACAAGGGCGGAATCTCCGAAGACACTGAGGAACTTGATCCGTAAGTCGATCGCAGCTTGAAGACCCATGATACACGCCTCATACTCCGCCATGTTGTTGGTACAGTTGAAACACAGCCGGGCGGTGAGTGGAGTATGAGTACCTTGAGGAGATATGATGATGGCGCCGATACCGTTTCCCAAAGCATTAGAGGCTCCGTCAAAGTGCATAGACCATCGGGATCCTGGTTCAGGTCCTTCATCCGGCCCAGGTACTTCGCAGTCAGTTACTATCATAATGCTTTCGTCTGGAAACTCGAAGTTCATTGATTGGTAGTCATCTACAGCTTGATGAGCTAAGTGGTCTGCCAATACACTTCCCTTGATGGCTTTTTGGGTTGTATACTGAATGTCGTATTCCGTCAAGATCATTTGCCATCTTGCAATTCTCCCAGACAGAGCAGGCTTTTCGAATATGTATTTTATCGGATCCATCTTTGAGATCAACAAGGTAGTGTGAGTCAGCATATACTGTCTCAGCCGGCGAGCAGCCCATACCAAAGCGCAGCAAGTTTTCTCAAGCAGTGAGTATCGGGTCTCACAGTCGGTAAACTTTTTACTAAGGTAATAAATGGCATGCTCTTTTCGGCCAGACTCGTCATGCTGCCCCAGCACACACCCCATTGAGTTGTCCAGCACTGTCAGATATAGGATCAGAGGTCTCCCTTCAACCGGTGGCATAAGGATAGGTGGTTCTTGGAGATACTCTTTGATTTTGTCGAAAGCGGCCTGACATTCATCGTTCCAACGTACTACCTGATCTTTCTTCAGCAGCTTGAAGATTGGCTCACAGGTAGCAGTCAGATGAGATATGAATCGAGCGATGTAATTCAGGCGTCCTAAAAAGCCTCTGACTTCCTTCTCTGTCTTGGGAACTGGCATCTCTTGAATAGCTTTGACCTTAGCAGGGTCCACTTGAATACCTTTATCACTGACCACGAAGCCTAGCAACTTCCCAGATCTTACCCCGAAGGTGCACTTGTTCGGGTTCAATCTCAGCTTGTACAGTTTCAACCGGTCAAATAACTTCTGTAGATGATCTAGATGCTCTTCCTCAGTCTGGGACCTTGCGATCATGTCGTCCACATATACTTCGATCTCATGATGGATCATATCATGAAATAAGGCAACCATGGCACGCTGGTAGGTTGCCCCAGCATTCTTTAACCCGAACGGCATGACCTTGTAACAGAAGGTGCCCCACTGAGTAACAAATGTAGTCTTTTCCATGTCTTCAGGTGCCATCTTGATCTGATTGTAGCCTGAAAAACCATCCATGAAAGAGAATACCTTGTGTTGAGCTGTATTATCAACAAGGACATCAATGTGAGGCAAGGGGAAGTCATCTTTGGGGCTGGCCCTGTTCAGATCCCTGTAGTCGACACACATTCTGACCTTGCCGTCCTTTTTAGGTACCGGCACCACATTAGCAACCCACTGAGGGTAAGAAGTCACTGCAAGAAACCCGGCGTCGAACTGTTTCATGACCTCGGCTTTAATCTTCTCGGACATCTCTGGACGCATCCGACGGACTTTTTGTTTAACTGGAGGGCAGTCTTCCCTGGTCGGCAAATGATGGACGACGATATCGGTATCCAACCCTGGCATGTCTTCGTAGGACCAGGCAAAGATCTCCATATAGTCATGCAGCATCTTGGTTAACCGTTGCTTCACGCTGAGCTCTAGGTTAGCACCAATCTTTACCTCTTTTCTATCTGCCTCAGTACCCAGGTTTATAGTTTCTACTGGCTCTTCATGGGGTTGAATTGCCCTCTCTTCTTGAAGCAACAGTCTTGCAAGCTCGCCAGGCACTTCGCAATCATCTTCACCTTCGTCTTCGGCTAAGTTGATCGGATTGTCGAAGTCATAATTGGCATTAGCAGAGCTGTTATCAGTGAGATCCAGAGTGGATTGGAACCTGTATGAGTGAGTGTGTGTGTAAATACAGCTGTTTTGAAAATTATGTAAAGGAAATGAAAGAAGAAAAAGGAACACAATATTTGCAATGCGAAAAAGTCCAAGATTTTCATTCATGATGTTTGAAATGACAGTTTATATGCCCTCACAAATAGAACCACGGTGCCTCGGGTAAGACACCGGGCCATAGAGTTTATCAATGTTTATTACAAAATATCAAAACAAAGAAATTTATTACTTAGTGTCAAAAGAAACATGGAGGTTGTCCTTGGCGCTCCAATTGTTAAGTCCACCATCAGCAGCCGGGTAGATCCAGCTATCGAACTCGGCTTCATCCACTTCCTCTTCATCACCAATAGCATTAACTCCATGAGCAGGCAGGGGAGCTGTCACCACATTAGGCTTGTCAGATGCCTCAAACTGAACCTCCTTAGCATCAATGAGGTCCTGTAGCTGGTTCCTTAGTGCCCAACAGTCATCAGTGGCATGCCCCGGGCTGTCTGAATGGTAAGCACAACGGGCATTCGGGTTGTACTTAGGAGAGGTAGTGTTAGGGAACTTTGGTGCCTCCTTGACAGATACCAAATTGGTTGCGAGCAGCTGTGGCAGAATCTGCGATAGGGTCATGCTCAACCGAGTAAACTCTCTCCGGGGTCTATCAACCCTTTGAGGATTGTTTGGCCGGGGAGCGGCAGCAGGCTTAGCGATCATTACCGCGCTGACAGATTGGCGGTGATCAGGTCTCTCTGATTTTCTAGAACCATACACGGCACTAGACTCCTTTTTAAACGGCTTCTTTTCTGAACTAGAGGATGCACCCTTTGCAATCTTCCCAGATTTCAGCCCAGCTTCGATTCTCTCTCCAGTTAAGATTAAATCAGTGAAACCAGCAGAAGAATTCCCAATGAGATGGTTGAAAAACGGCCCAGATAGGGTCCCCAAGAACATGTCCACTAACTCTCGATCAGTCAAAGGTGGCTGCACCCTGCCAGCCAAGTCTCTCCACTTCTGCGCGTACTCCTTGAAACCTTCGCTTACGCCCAACGACATACCCTGGAGTTGGGTACGCGTGGGGGCAAGGTCGGCATTATACTGATACTGCTTGTAGAAAGCAGTAGCCAGCTCCTCCCAGTTACGAACTTTGGTCCCATCCAGCTGATAGAACCATTCGAGATGAGTCCCTGAAAGACTCTCCTGGAAGAAGTGGATCCATAGATTCTTGTCCGCAGAGTACGGCTGAATCTTTCGAACATAAGACCTCAAATGCAGCTTGGGACAGGAGGCCCCGTCATACTTAGAAAAAGTTGGAGCTTTGAACTTATGCGGGATAATTACACCAGTCGACAAACCCAGATCTCCAAAATCCAGCCCAGGTGCCTGTTGCACCTCCATAGCTTTCAGCCTGTCTTCCAGTTGTTTGTACCTATCATCTGCAGGAGGATACTGTTCCTCATCAAAATCTGTCTCGTTGTCGGAGACCACCGGACTAGGAACCCTTGCTTCTGCCTGAGAAGGACTCTTGCCAACAGAAGAAGCAACCTCTTCATTGTGTAGAGTATTACCCATCCTTCGGCCCGTGTTGAATAGAACAGTCCTTCTTTTCTTCTTCTTCTCCTTCTTCAGGAGCATGGCCTTCAGCTCATCTTGGCCTTTAGCTAGACCCAGGATTAACTCTTGAAACTGCGCATTCTGCGCCTGGAGAGCCTTGATTGAAGTCTCAGTTGATTCAGATCCGGAATTCATGATGCTGAAATAAACAGCGAAGAACTGTAAGCAACCTGAAAAAGGGGAAAACCTGCTATGCACATGATGTATGAAATGCGTATGAATTATGTTTTCAAAGACAATCGGGAATCAACTTTGTTAAACAAAAAAAGAACACACTTCATTAGATTCAACTTTGTAACTGAGATTATTCAACAAGTAGCCCTTAGGCGTTTACATGAAATGAAACAACTGGAAAGGAAATAAAACTGTAAAGGCACATTCAGCACTCCTCATTGATCCCATGGTCTCCTCTTCTCAGTACGAAGGTAGGCATTCAGGGCTCTCTCATTCTCCAACTGCTTTGTCAGCTTCTGGATCTTTGATTCTTGCTCGTTGAACTTTTCCCGGTAAGAATCCCGTTCTTCTTGCAGTTGCGACCAAGATCTCTTCAATGTCTCATAATCAGTAGGTATCTGAGGAGGAAGGACAGTGGGAGGAACACCATCTTTATCAGGACACTCAAGAATGACGGGTCTGACAGCTTCATATGGCATACCTAACTTCTGAGCACGGATGCGGACCCATTTGTAGTAGGCTTCCATAGGTAGAGAAGTCTTTGGCCCTAGCTCTTGTGGGTCAGCTTTATGAACCTTCTCCCAAGCCTTGATGAACCTACGACGTAGCTCGTCACTATCCACCTGAAACTCGAAACTGATGTGAGGCACCAACATCTCATGGGGGCCTGCTCTTCTTGCTCTTCCAAACTGACGGAGTGCTAGACATGGATTGTAAGAGATCCCTCCTTGAGTACCAATCAGAGGAACATTAGGATACTCCCCGCATCGATCAATAACAGCTATCTCATCCAAACCTCTGCAAGTCCAAATGATGTCTTTATCTGTGAGAGACATCAACCTGTGAGCCCAACCTCTTCCTTCTTGGTTCTTCAGTACGGACTTAGGGAGGTGCGAAGTAAACCACCTCACCAACAAAGGGATACAACACCATAGGGTTCCTCGTCTTCGGGTAGTACGGGCATGAAGTTGTTGCAAGATGTCACCCAAGAGAGTGGGCACAGGATTCTGAGACATAAAGATCCTAATGGAAGTGACATTGATGAAGTTGTCAGGATTAGGAAACAGGACTAACCCATAGATTAGGAGAGCCAAGATGTCTTCATATGCCCTAAAGTCCAAGTCATTCCAGAAGCTGTTAGCTTTACCAATCAGAAACTTGGCCAAGAAACCCTTAACTCCGCTTCTAGTTACCCAGTTGTCTGTTACCTCTTGATGGGTCAAAGGAAGAGCTGCAGCAATGTCCTCAAGCCTGAGGGTCTTTTCCCAACCAGTAAAGGGAGTCTGATCCAAGATAGGGATACCAAGCAGATTAGAGAACTCTTCCAGGGTAGGGACCAGCTGGAAGTCTTGGAAGGTGAAGCACTGGTACTGAGGGTCATAGAACTGGGTCAGAACACTCATCAACTGTTGATCCCGCTTTGCAGTGACTAAACTGAGAAGAGAACCATGCCTCTGAATGAAGGAAGTGGTGTTTGGAATTCTGCTAACCAACTCATCAAGCAACTCAGGTGAACGAACAAAGTTGAACCGGATAGTATTCCTTCGTACAGGCATCATAATGTCCTACAAAACAGAGCAAAGATGAAACCCTCTTGTCTTTGAAATGGTCAGTTCTTATGCAGGATGCATGCAATGATGCTATGATGTTATGATAAAGCACATCACCTACAGATACAAAGGCAAACATAGTAAGGCATACAAGTCACACAAGGCAAGCCCCTAAAGTTTAGGCCAGCATGAGGTATAGGTACTACCCTCTTTCAGTTTGTTGGTTCATACCTGTCCTAATCAAAAGTAACCGGGTTCTTAGAGGATCCCAATATCATTGACTACCCTCAATCGGTCATAACTCCAGCATCGCAATCTTTTCTTGCGGCCAGAACCATCACGAGAGTTTAGCCTCAATGGGCGTAGCATACTGCTACTGTTCTAAAGGCCAAGTTGTGTCAATTAAGGTTCTAAGGTTGTTGGTGCTTAATGACTCCTTAGAAGACCCATATTCTCCTCGTTGCGACACAAGGGATATCGGTACAGACTAAGGTGCCACACCAACGTAGCCACTGCTTCACCTGTGTCGGTCTACGCCGGACAGGTCCCTCACAGCTTATGCTACCTAAACAGGGTATCCCCAGATCCGGGTTAGGATCTATGTATCTCCGATGCAACCCACAATAGTAAAGCAAGCAAAACAATACAAGTGAAAACACAGTTATGACCTAGCCCTAAGGTACACCTCACTTTAAAGATTGTTCCCCAGCAGAGTCGCCAGTTCTGTGATCGGTGGATCTGGAACTGACTGTTTAACGCTGGTTCGCGAAATGTCGCGGAAGCAAGAGTCGCCACCGTCTTTTATTTTCTCCAAATGGAAAGGACAAAAGCACAGAAAAATTCCTTTAAAGAGATTGCTCTCGGTTCGGGAGGTAGGTTATAGAAAGGGAAGGTGTTAGCACCCTTTCTATCCATGGTTATCCATGGGCTCTTAGATACTTGCTCAATGTGTTTTCAAAATTGTTTGTTTGCTTTTCAATGTGGGTTTAAAAAGTTTCTTTTGAAAAATTTCAGATCGACTCATACGTCAGAGTGTTTGAAAAGTTTGCTTTGAAAGCTTTTGAAATGTGTCAGTGCGAAAAGTCTTTTTGAATTTGTTTTGAGATTAGAGCAAGTATCCTTGAGAACCTACCTACCCTAAGGAATTCGTCTGTGTAAGAGTCCTTAAAAGTAGTGCCATCCCACCATTGAGAGGTAGGTAGCACCACCGTTGGAGGTGTTCGGGTCAATTCGAGGTTCGGGACATGGTGATCACCAGAGCAATGGGAAGACACCTTAGAAGCTACCCTCATGCCAGGTTCCCGGATCATGAGGACTTACTAAGACGTTTTCTACTCGACGACCACCTTTCGAAAGGCAACAGTGAGGCGTACCCTAGGGGTGGTGTGTGCGAATTGTGTGTCATGTTCATTGATATTTGTCTTGTCATGTTTGTCGTGTTCTACGCTTGATTTTAATTTAAGTCCATTCATTCTTGCATGCATATTTAGCAGTTATAAGTTGCGAGGAAATAAAGCTAGACTATTACAAATGGCGCGGGTCCACATCGCCAAAATTAAACCGGACCCGATTTAGCGGAAAAATAAATAATGCGAAAAATAAAGTGCGAGAAGTAAATTACATGGCTTTGGGGTATTTACAAAATTATAATTAAACGATAAAAAGTAAGTGCGCAAAGTTGAATAATTAAAACGAAACTAGGGCGTTGGACCCTTTTGCAAATAATTAAAAAGTTAATGACAATTAGAAATTAAAATTAAATGAGAATGATGTTTTTTGTGTTTTTTAGGTTTAATGAAAAAAAGAAATTAATTGAAATTAAATTAAAAGGGAAACCCTAATTCTAATATTTTTTATTTATTATGAAAAGAATTAAAATATGATCTAAATTAAACCTAAAATTTATTATGTACAATTTAAATAGGAAAATAAACAAGTAAATAATTATTATTATTCTAAAAAAGGGGAAAAATATTAAAAGGAATAAATTAATTAACCTAATTCTATTTTGTTGGATTTTTATTAAAAAAAGAGATTAAAATTAAAACCTAATTAACTAAATATTGACATTTTTATTTATTCATGAAAATAATTAATAAATATTATGTTTTTGTGTATTTTCTGATTTTTATAATGTTTTTTTAGATTTTTGTTAAAATAATTAATTAAAACAAATAATCAAAATAAACAATCAATTAAAATAAATGAAATAAAAAAAAAGGAAATCAAACCAGAGTGGGGTGTAGTCCCCAATTTAGGAGGTTCAAATTCAAGAGGCCTGGCCCAATAAGCTGGTCGTTGGTTGACTTTTTGAATCTCATGCAACGTGTTGACTGGAATTTAGCATACTCCTTTGATCATGGCCCTTGATTGTAAGCAGCTGGACGCGTGTTCATTGGATGTTGACTGTGCATGGTGCGCTCTAGTGAGGAATCTGCATGGGATTTAATATGGAAAAATAATATGGAGTTTATGCAAGACCTGGGACTTGAACCCAGGTCTTGAAGGTCACATGCTTTAGTCCCTGCCAGCTGAGCTATTCGCTTTCAATTAACATATAATAATATGCAAATAATATAAAGAGAACACGCTAACGCTTTGGAATTTCGCGCGAAAATTCAAAATGTCCAATCAGGTTCAGACACATCTTCGTCTCCTTCCCTACCCTGTAAAACAAAACTCAAGGGGAACGGTTTTTCCAGCGTGGTCTTAAGGTGGATTTGAGAAAATAGCGAATAGCTTTCTAGGCATCATAAATTGTTCGCGAGGGTATAGGTCTCTTCGTCTTGAGGTGCTGAGTTCAGTCATGGCACCTATGAGTCCTAATTTTCCTTATATGCAAAAGCCCTAAATCAAGAACCTGCAAACCCTAATATTCGACAATGGCATAATCGTGTACGTGACTCAAAAACACAATCAAACGTTGCAGTTAGTTCAGAAACATCAATAGAAACATGAATTAATGGACAAAATGCTGTAAAAACATGTAAATCATGATGCACGAGTTTGGAATTTTCTTGGTTCAGTCAAGGTTCTTCATACCAATTCAAGGTGTTTTTGTCGTGGTTATTGATTAAGAAACACTCAGTGATGCCTCAGAATGCTATTGAAACAAAAATCCAAGCTTGAATCGTCCCATATCCTTGAATTCAGTATTGACTTTTTTGTCAAAAATTTCAATGTGCCAAAGGTGTGTTATGCGCAGCTTTTTGTCTAGGAACATTAGGGTTCTCATTCTGAGTATCTATAGAGGCTATTAGGTCAACAAACTTAGTACAAATCCCTTGCAATTATGGATTAAGATATTTGATTTGTTTAAAAATCTTTTTGAATCTTTTTCTATGGCTTTTGTACCAATTTGCATCCAATCACCCCAAATCTTTCCTCATTTGCCTTCACACGAAATATTGAGCCTATAATGTGTATAAAAAGATTTTTTAGATTAGGTTTGATATTTTTCATATATTAAAATCATTTAAATGAATATAAATTAATATTAATTCAAATAAATAATTAAAAATATGAGAATACTTCCCTTTGGGCCTAGTGGTCGTGCATAGGCTTGGCATGAAGAAATTTGGAAGGAAAATAGGCCCATTTGCATTTTTAGGCCTTTTGCATCAATGTTGACTTTCAAAAATTTCCAAAAATTTCCCAACTTCCACAAGGCATAACTTGGTCAATTTTTAAGCTTTTAACATGTTCTTGGACATTTTGGAAAGGTCTTTGAGTCCTTTAACCAATGCCTTTGGTCCCATGTCATTTTGATTCACCAATCTCAAGTTATGGCCTTTGACTTAAAGTCACTTTTTGTTGACTTTTGAAAATGACCTATAATGTTGAAATTGATAACTTTTTGTGAGGGCATTTCTTGGACTTGGAACATGAAGATGAATTGTAGGAAATGTCTTTCTCTTCAAAATGAGCTTTGGATGGAATTTTTCTGATAATCCATGTGAAAGTTATGCCCTGGTCAATTTCAGTTGACTTTTTCAGCTGTCCAAATATAGCAACTTTTGCATTTTTGATGATTTCTGAACCAAATCTTGAAAATCATGATCAAGCATTGATCAAATGATGTTTGTGGCTTCAAAATGATATGTTGACCAAACATTTGAACTTTTGGCTGTCAAATGACCATTTTACCCCTACAGTTGACTGTAGTGCAATCTAGGGTTTTGACTGTGCAATCTTGAGCTGAATGCCTTGAAACTTGACATGAAGATGCTTGACCATCTTTGTAGGCATATGAGACTTTATTGGGCCTTTGAGAAGTTCATTTGCTTGACCAGAACTCAAACCCTAGTTTTGACTGTATAGGAGACAGTTGAGCTGCACACCCTTTGGGCATCTTGTGACTTTGCCTTGACAAATCTTGATGAATATGGGAGGGCAAATTTTGGGGTACAACAGGCATTTGAAAGTATTAAAGAGTATCTGCTTGAACCTCCTATCTTGCTCCCTCTAGTAGAAGGAAGACCGTTGATTATGTATCTAACAGTGTTAGATAAATCCATGGGTTGTATTCTGGGATAACAGGATAAAACAGGAAAGAAAGAGTTCTCCATTTATCATCTCAGCAAGAAGTTCATTGATTGTGAGTCGCGGTATTCTATGCTAGAAAAGACATGTTGTGCTTTGGCCTGGGCGGTAAAGCGCTCGCGGCAGTATATGTTGAGTCATACCACTTGGTTGATCTCCAAAATGGATCCAATCAAGAATATTTTTGAAAAGCCTGCTCTTACTGGGAGAATTTACCACTGGCAGATGTTGTCATCTGAATATGATATTGAGTACCGCACTCAAAAGGCTATTAAAAGTAGTGTGTTGGCAGATTACCTTGCTCACCAGTCGATGGAAGATCATCAGTCTGTAGAATATGAATTCCCCGATGAGGATGTAATGTTCCTGAAAGCGAAAGATTGTGATAAGCCATTGCCTGAGGAGGGCCCCGACTCTGAATCTCGTTGGAGTATGATATTTGATGGATCTGTGAATGCTTATGGTAAAGGAATTGGTGATGTGATTGTCACTCCTCATGGATCGCACATTCCTTTTACTGCAAGGTTAATGTTTGATTGAACTAATAATATGGAAGAATATGAAGCTTGCATCATGGGTCTTGAGGAAGCTATTAATCTCAGAATCAAGATTATGGATGTATATGGTGATTCAACCTTGGTAATAAATCAGATTAAAGGAGAATGGGACACTCGTCACTCTGGCTTGATCCGTTACAAAGATTACGCTAGAAGATTATTACCCTTCTTCAATAAAGTTGAATTCCATCACATTCCTAGAGATGAAAATCAAATGGCAGATGCTCTGGCAACTCTGGCTTCCATGTACCAAGTGAATGTTTGGAATGATATACCCCGAATTACAATTCGACGGCTAGATAGGCCCTCTCATGTGTTTGAAACAGAGGAGGTAGCAGATGAAAAACCTTGGTACTATGATATCAAGCATTTTCTTCAGACTCAAAAATACCCGATTGGTGCGTCGAAGAAAGATAGAAAGACACTGAGAAGATTGGCAGGTAGTTTCTTCCTTAGTGAAAATGTGTTATACAAGAGAAATTATGACATGGTCCTGCTCAGATGCGTGGATAGATACGAAGCGGACATATTGATGCATGAGATCCATGAAGGTTCATTTGGCACTCATGCTAATGGACATTCAATGGCTAAAAGGATGCTAAGGGCAGGTTATTATTGGTTGACAATGGAATCTGATTGTTACAAATTTGCAAAGAAGTGTCATAAATTCCATATTTATGCAGATAAGATCCATGTGCCTCCGACACTTCTCAATTTGATTTCCTCCCCATGGCCTTTCTCTATGTGGGGTATTGACATGATTGGGATGATAGAACCCAAAGCTTCGAATGGACACTGTTTCATCTTAGTAGAAATTGACTACTTTACCAAATGGGTAGAGGCTTCTTCTTATGCCAATGTCACCAAACAAGTGGTTGTGCGTTTCATCAAAAATAATCTTATATGCCGGTATGGTGTGCCGAGCAGAATCATCACTAACAATGGCTCGAACCTGAACAATAAGATGATGACAGAACTGTGTGAAGAATTCAAGATTGTTCATCACAATTCATCTCCATACAGGCCAAAGATGAATTGGGCTGTTGAAGCTGCTAATAAGAATATCAAGATAATTATCCATAAAATGGTTTTCACTTATAAGGATTGCATGAAATGCTCCCTTTTGCTCTACATGGATATCAAACATCTGTTCGCACTTCAACAGGAGCAACCCCGTTCTCCCTAGTGTATGGAATGGAAGTTGTACTCCCTGTCGAGGTAGAGATTCCCTCGTTGCGTGTGATAATGGAAGCCAAGTTGACAGAGGCTGAATGGGTCCAGAACAGGTTTGACCAATTGAATTTGATTGAAGAGAAGAGGATGACAACTTTATATCATGGGCAGTTATATCAGAAAAGAATAAAGAAAGCATTTGATAAAAAGGTCAAACCTCGTGAATTCAGAGAAGGCGACCTCATGCTCAGAAAGATCATGTCTTTCAACACTGATTCTAGGGGCAAGTGGACTCCCAATTTTGAAGGCTCGTATGTTGTCAAGAAATCCTTCTCTGGTGGTGCATTAATTCTTGAAACTATGGATGGCGAGGAGTTCCCACGTCCCATGAATGTTGACGCAGTCAAGAAATACTTCGCCTAAAGAAATAAAAGAACAGCTCACTAAGTTGAAAATCCGAAAGGGCGGCTTAGGCAAAAAAGAGCGTCTTGGTAGGCCGAAAACCCGAAAGGGCGGTCTAGGCAAAAATTAGAGACATAAACAGAATAAATTTCCCGCTAAGTTGAAAACCCGCAAGGGCAGGTTAGGCAAAAGTTAGGGATTTTTCTTGGCAAGTAACTACGTCAGACAAGACTTGATCGTTGAAGCAACAATCTTCTCGGATCCTCACCATACTTCAACAAAAGCTACTGCTCAGGATTTCAAAAGTTGTTAGGGGGGATAGTGGTCATTGTATCTCAATGTATCTTTTCCATTATGTATTACCATTTCCCAAACTTTGTAATCATCCATGGAGTCTTGCCATTCGCAGACTACCATTCTATTAATGAAATTCGAGTTTTTGCCCAAATTCTTTGTGTTCTTATTTTTTACTTAGCTTGCAAAGACTTCATTTATTACTGATAATAACTGTTAAAGCAAAAGGATTAAAAAGCAAAATTAACTTTTTCAAAAAAAAGAAGAAGAGATCTTTACAATTCAATTTACTTTGGGATTTGTGATGAAACAATGACAACAAGAATGGTGATCTCAAGAATGAACAAACTCCTGTTGATTTAAGAAGATTTACAACCATCATGAAGGTTTTCTCTGGACATTTTGCTGGTGTGCGCAATCTTTGTGTGTTTCTCAGATAGTTAAAGACGATATCAGTGGGTGCAAGGTACAATATTGGGTTGTGATCCCATTATCCCCAGTCAAGTCTTGGTTCGCTTTTGATTTTGTGTTTGCATGGTCAGAAGCCTCCATCCCAGATTCCCCAGCGAAGTCTTCCCTCATATAATGAAAGGTTTTATTCCCTTGGTGTGCTGAAATGTCATTCTTTTTGCAGTATTGGCATTAATGTTGACTTCTTGATTTCTCGGGGAGATTATCCCAAGGCATCTCTTATTGGAATGAGTGTTCGTGTTGACAATTTTCAATCCGCAATTTTTTTCTCAAGGGAGGTAGACTTGAATCCCCCAATGAGGTTTGGTTGTGTCAGCGTCAGTCTGCTTTATTTGAGGTTGGTCTTGCAATCTCCAGTAGGCGTGTTGCTTTTGTAAAACAGCTTTTCTGATGAAACCGGAAGAAGGATGTTCTATCCCAGTATCTGTTTGATTTGGCTACATCCGGATTATGTTTCTCCTCAGTAAATTTAAGGAAGGCAATGGGTTTGGTTTCCGCATTTGATTTTTACCTTTCTTGGATTGATATTTCTGGTTGAAGTTTAGCCCAATGTTGTTAGTACCTGAGGAGGTTTTGTTTGTTTGCACTGATCATGTATCCTTTTACCAGCATATGCATGATATCACTCATACATTCATACATACATCATGCATTGCTAAAAATCATCGTTCATTTACATTGTGTTCTGATCTTCCTGCAGTGCTCTTTGCTTGGTTGAATTTGGTTTTCCCTCTTGAGTTTATTTCTCAAAGGATGTATCTTCATTGGCCGTCTTGCTTCAGTGTATTTCTGAATTGGATTTGTGGTTTCATGAAAATACTATTTACTTTGGATTTCTGAGAACTTTGAGTTTTGGTTTGTGCATTTATTTTGTACGGGAAGACTTTATCTCCTCAGCAGGAATATCGTGGCATTTCCCCGAGAAGTCATATTTCTATCCCTAGAAGGTCATTTCTCTTTGCAATTCCCCTTGACAATAAGTGGAAGTCTCTTTATTTGAGACAACTTACACGTTACCCTTTCCAGGCAGAGTGACTTGGTTAAAGAAGAAGTTGAGACCCGTTCTAGGAAAAAACACCAGAATCTTGGGGAAACTTGATATATTTTCTCTTTCTACATTCAGTGAACGTTGGTAGTACATCGACAGTGAACGTCGGTGTTTGTTATCTTTTTGCTATTTTAGTGAACGTTGATAGTTCATCGTCAGTGAACGGTGGTGATATGATATATTTTCTATTTCTACCTTCAGTGAACGTTGGTAGTTCATCGGCAGTGAACGGAGGTGATATGATATATTTTCTCTTTCGACCTTCAGTGAATGTTGGTAGTACATCGGCAGTAAACGACGGTGATATGATATATGTTCTCTTTCTACCTTCAGTGAACGTTGGTAGTACATCGACAGTGAACGACAGTGATATGATATATTTTCTCTTTCTACCTTCAGTGAACGTTGGTAGCACATCGGCAGTGAACAGTGGTGATATGATATATTTTCTCTTTCTACCTTCAGTGAATGTTGGTAGTACATCGGCAGTGAACGCCGGTGATATGATATATTTTCTCTTTCTACCTTCAGTGAACGTTGGTAGACATCGGCAGTGAACGTCGATGCTTGTTATCCTCCTCTCTGATTCTGTTCTTGTGGTTCACCAGTGATTTATTTTCCTGGTGGGGTTGCTCCTTTGTTTCTTCATTTTTGTTGCATCCCCAATGTTACTTTGCGTCTCTTTGGTTCTGCTCATATGCATTCATATGCATAAACATTTGCATGGCATCTTAGGGCCAAAAATAGGGTTTGTTTTGTATTTAAGTATCTTCGATCACGTTGACACGAAGATTTTTAAACTTCGTATCCTTGGATAGAAGAAACTTAAATAAGGGAAGTTGTTGTACCATAATTTCCCCCCCTAAGATCCCTTCATCATACCATATTATTTCAATCACAACAAGATCACATTAGGGCTTTTGGTTCTTCTACCTATCTTTAGCTTTTTCTCTTTGAGGAGTTACCAAGCACCTTAACTTGTTATCTTTTGTGATCATGGATATTTTGCTTTGATTTTCTCTCTAATTGACAAAATACAAAATTGGTTTGTCTTACTTTTTAATAATGTAGGTAAAGGCAATGAGGTCTAGCAAGTTGCATCATGGGTTCATGAGTTTATTTCCATGCCCTAGTCAATAGCTTGAGAAATTCAAACCACACCATTGAAGTTGTTTTGGAAGAATTGGTGTGGAAGTAGCTTTGGTGGCCATGAGTCCTCATCATCATCCTCAACAATTTATATTCACAAAGGAAGAATATTGGCACAAAAAGTTTGTTCAAACTTGGCAAAGTTCCTCAAAGCATTCTCTTGATCTAGAGGCTAGGGTTTTGGACTTAAAAGGGGAATATCTTGCTCATCTTTTGCTATTTTTGAGTGATTCCAAAAACATTCTTCTCTTCAAAGAGTTACCAATAAATCACTTCAAAAATTCCAAGGAGTTTTCATGTGGAAGGAACTTGGTGAAGAAGAAAGATTACAGGTCACCCAGATGAATCCCCAATTTTCCATATGTGACTTCAAATGGTCATAACTTGGTCAATTTTTATCACCTTGGGCCCATTCTTTTTTCATGATGATCCTAAAGAGGTGTACTTCATGCCTTCTTTTATGTGCAAAGTGAGAAAATGGATGGAAGTTGCCTTGAGAATGAAAAAGATTATAGGTCATTTCATGATTTTTGGATGCAAAGGATTATATGTCATTTTTAAATAAGAATTTGAAATATTTCTAAGTATGGAAAGTCAACTATTTTTCTTCAACTTTGACTCCATGTAACTTTCAGCTCAAGCATCCATTTGATTCCATTCTTTTTCCATTGCAAAGCTTGTAACCTCATCTTTCCAAAGCATCAAGAATCTTACCCTAAGACCCCTTAAGGAGAAAATGCCATTGGATTGAACTTGGTAACTTGGAACTGAAGTTTCTCCATAAGTTAGAATTTGAAATTCATGTTTTGGCCTCTAAACATCCAATTAGCACGCGTTTGTGATATAAACATGTTTAACCAAGTTGCCAAAGTGGATTAGAGCCTTGAAACGCAAGGATTGGATGAGTTTTGATGCAAATCAGATCACACTTTGCTCGTGCATCAGGTTCACACGATTTCCCTCCAAACTTCATCATTTCACACGCTTGAACATTCCATTTGATTCCCTATAAATAGAGGGTCATCCCCCATTCAATTTCCCAAGCTTAGATAGCCAGAATCACCCTGCCAAACTTCAATCCCTTTTCAATCCATTTTCCATCAATTCACCTTCCTTGATCTTCCCTGAAGCTAACCATATAATTACATTCAAGAATCGTGCCCTATATTGCTCCATAGAAGTCCAGTTTCAGATCTTTGCAACTCAACTTCAACAGGTAGATTCCTTCATCAATTCTTCAACACTTTGATATCATCGTGTTTCTCTCATTTCCTTGGTTCTAGTCGTAACACTTACTTCTTACTGGAAACATGTTTTGACCATGATTTTTTAAATCCCTTTTCAAAACTTTCTTTCCAAATTGCTTGAGTTACAATTTATATAAATTTGGCGCGAGGGTGTGGTTGACTTCGTCTTGAAGAGACAAAGCGAATGACATAGGTCTGTGCTTCTGATTTTACAGTTTGAGAGACCTGCAATTCGTGATGGCTAGAGGTTGAAGATGACCAACGTGTCATCTTCTAACCAATGAAGGCGTGCCATTTGTTATTTTCAAATTCTGATTTTATTAATGATTCTGTACATTATTCATTAAAGACCATGATATGCACAACGCACCAGATCCCTTCGATTTGATTACTAACGCGTTTTGACTCTCATCCAATGGTCCACATATTTTACTTTTATTTTCTTTTTCTGATTTTTATATTTTAATTGTTTTAAATTTCAAAAAATCATAGAAAATTCATTTTTAGTCCAAAAAATCTGAAAAAATTATGAAAAATATTTTTGATTATTCTCTTTCTGATTTTTATTTTTTCACAATTTAATTTTGTGTTTTGGTATTTTTTTTATGAATTTTGTACTTATTTGATTTGTTTAAAATGTTTAAAAATACTTTTACACATTTTTAAATTCTGAAAAAATTATAGAATGATCCAATGATATTGTGACAAATATTGGTAACCTTATTTTATTTTTGTTTCTGACTTTACTATTTTTTTACTATTTTTGTTTATTTTGCCCATTTATTTTAATTTTTAAAAATAGTTTCTGACTTTTAAAAATTCCCAATAATTTCATAAAATTACTTGGCCTCTTTTCTGATTTTTCTATGGTCTTATTTTTTATTTCTTGATTAATTTGAATATAATTGATATTTTCCTCATTATTTTTCTTTTTTTTACATTTTTAAACCCTTTAATGTATATATTAATTATATTATTATTTTGTGATTATTTTCTGGCTGTCTTGGGCTGATTTTTTTATCATGACTTTATTAACATCATTGGATCCATGGTGTTGAGTTTGACTCCATAAAAAATGGATGAATGATTTTAATAATAGGTTGATTAAATATTAATTCAAATTTGGTTTATCTTTTTACCCTAAATCCCCTTCATCTCATCCCCTTCTCATTGCACTAAATGTTGTTGGAACATGATCTCTATATCATGTCTCAAAATAAATGGTGCATAGATTGCTATTGACCGGCCTCAAAATAGGTGCGACTTCTATATAAATCCACTTACGATTGCTTAACATAGCGCTAAATTTTGTACCGATTCGAATAAATGATCATTTGTGGCCCAAACTTATGATTGCAAGCCCAAGTATGTTTATTTGATCTCTTTGATCCAATAACCTTGAGATTCATTGTGTGGAGGCTTTGGTTCTACCAATCCTCTAATGGATCTACAACACCTTTGGTCAATACGGATCACTTAAACATCGTTGATCATTAAATGATACTTATGAGAATTCCAAATGGATGATATAATTGACAAAAAGCAAATGCAACTTGTTGTGTGGAGGCTTTGGTTCTACCAATCCTATAATGAGTTCCAAATGCAAGTTTCAAGATGGTCATCCAACTAACCACTAATTATTGACTTGTTTATTTTATGCCTTTACTCTTTTATGCTTTATGTACTATTTATTTTTTTTAGCATATATATTTCATGCCATTTTCATCTTTGCTCATTTGAGCATTTATTTTTTTGTCATTTTTACTTTGCTCACTTGAGGTTTTCTTTTTCTTTTCTTAAGATACTTAATAATCAACATAAACCCTAAAAAACTCTTAATGGTACTTGGACTATTTGGTTACTATCCTTGGCATTATGGAGCAATGGACTTTTACTTGGACTTAGGATTAGAAACCTTGGCCTAGCTTGGAGATCTTGTGATCTTATCTGTTTATTTTGTCTGGAGTTCTTGAGGTTTACCTCAAGACATTGGGTTGCTTGTTTGTTTTTGTGTGCATGTTTTTGTGATTACCTCCTCTGTTTGTAATCTGGAATTCACCTATATACAGTCGTTACTCTGCCTAATCTTTGTAAAGACTCAATACATTTGAAGAGGTCTAGTATCTTTGCTTGCTTGGTTTCAATCCAAAGAATGAGAATTCTATCTTGACTCATAATGTCATGTATTTGCTTCTTGTTGGTTAGATGATTCTTCTCCTTAGCTTTTACCTTATGTTTTAGGATAGTCTCTTCTTCTCCTCCCATCTTCTTTAATTTCAAAAATCTTCTCTCTCCTTTTGAAAACTCTTCTTGTTTCTAAACTTGAACCACTTTCATAATAAACTTGGACCTAGGTCCATGCATTTTCAAAATCTTTTCATAAATAAACATCAATCTATTTAATAATACCTTGACACTTTTGTGAGAAGACTAAAAGTCAATCAATCTCATTTCAAACCATTTTTCCACTTTGACTTTTATCTTTAAACTTTTCTCAAAAGGTTAGACTCTTGCCAATCCTTGTAGTGATGCAAATAACTATACTTCTACCATATATAGTGAAGAGAGATATTTTTCACTTGGGTATTGAGTGAGGCATTATTGATTTTAAAATCTAAGCCATATCCTCCACTTTGAGATGATGTAAATTCTCCTTTCTCATGATTGTGGGTAGTAAGTATGTTTTCCACACGGACAATGACGATGATGTCTTATCTCTTAAAATTAACCAACACACTTGTGTTTCAAACTTTTTAAAGAGGAATTATGTTACCCCGATCCCCTATTGCATGAAAGGTGGTACGTATGCACTAATGGTTCGCAACCGCGGCGGGTACAAAAATCATAAAAAAATATATTTCTTTTCTCACCTCCACCATCCATTTTATATATAACACCTTTTTATATCCAAAATATACATATTTTACAAAGAGGTTTCTGCGGAGTACCGTAGATGTTTAGGGTGCTAATACCTTCCCTTTTCATAACCAACCCCCTTACCTTGAATCTTTCCCCCTTTTTTGGGTTATTCGCTCTTTTCCCATTCCTTTGGAAATAATAAAGCGCGGGTGGCGATTTTTTTTATTTTTGATTTGTATAAAGTCTAGTCAATCCAATGGCTTAGTCTTGAACATTTCTACCGCTACACCATCCAAACTGCAATTTTAAGGAGAAAATTGCAAATCCTCTCTCAATTGCAACTTTTAAACGGAAAAATTGCAAATCTATAAAAAATTCTCTCTAGACACCCAAATATCCAAAACCTCAATACACCCAAAAGACTATATTTTATTGTTGTGTAAAAAATTCAAACTAACTATCTCTATTTATATTAATACTTAAATTTTATTTTCTTCATACTACTTGATATGGGACTTAGATGAATACACTTTTTAACCCAACATCCAAAGTCTCACATATTTTTACTTTACCTTCAACTTCATCTTCATCAACCTCGTTTTCAAAGCGATCATTATAATTATAATGATTAGTCAAAATTATAAAATTATTACTCTTCAATCTTTTTGACTTCTTCCTCCCTTGATCAAAATTTTGTTACTCTTCCTTTTTGCTTGATCCGAATTTTTTGTGACTCTTCCTCCCTCCTTTGATCAAAACCTTAGCTCTGATACCAGTTGATGGGAAAATAACAAAAAAAACAAATTTTTATGCACGCGAGCAAAAAATAAAAAATAAAACTAAAATTATAATTCAACTTCTAATTTTACAATGACAAAATTAAAAATCCTCTCATATAATTACAATTTTTAAGGCGAAAATTACAAACCCTCTCTCAACTGTAACTTTTGGACGGAAAAATTGCAAATCTTTTAAACGAAAAAATTGCAAATCCTCTCAATTGCAATTTTTGAACGGAAAAATTACAAATCCTTTCAACAAATTATTTTTGAACGGAAATATAGAAAACCCTCTCTAGACACCCAAATTTCTATTTTTGAACAGAAAAATAGAAAATACCATCTAGACACCTAAATATCAGAAACCCCAATGCATTAAAAAACTATATTTTATTGTTGTGTAGAAAACTCAATCTAACTATCTCTATTTATATTAATATTTAAATTCTATTTTTTTTCATACTACCTGATGTAAGACTCAGATGAATACACTTTTTAACCTAAATACAACTATTTGTTAATATGTAAGCAAACAGATTACATGGTCAAGACCATTTTATACAATGAATTGAAATGGAACAGTATAGATATGTAAATACATAGCAACACAAAACTTAACTACCAGATATCTTAATATAAGTCATGTAATCTAATGCATATTTGGATATTAATCTGCATTTCACTTCTTCATGTAGGATATCATATGTTTTAATATGTTTCAACCACTATATCATAGACTCATTCAATTATTTTAGAACTCAACTATTCTATGAGTCTACCTAAGTTTACCTCAGAAATGATTTCATAAGCATGTCGTGATCTTGTCCAATTCTAAGAGTTAACTTTCGAGTTTGACGGCCATGCTTTTTAGTGTTTAGATAGATTATTTCATCTACTAAGGAATAAAAAAAGTGGGCTAGCAATCTAAATGAAAAAAGCCACTCCATCTTAAACTTTAAAACCACAAAACACCTCAATGATACTAGCAAATAATTCAACAACTACCCATAAGTTCTAGCAGTAGAAAATTTCATGTAAGACTATGTACATATATGTTGCAATAAGAGATTTTTCTAAGCAAGAAAGATATAAAAAGAGTAAAACATGAATTTTTAGAACATAATACAAATTTTTATGATAGATTGGAAACGAGAATATTATTAAGTAAAATCATTCCAGGGACCCGAGACAAACAATTATATATACAATAACTAAAGACATGGGTTTATATGTTATTGTTATAAGTGATAAAATATATTTCAACTTCTTCTTCGTAGATATTCTATTGAAATTTTTAATCTAAACAATTTTCAATAATATTTATTGAGATGATTATTATGTATAGATGTGCTAAGACACAAACACAACAATATAATTTTTTTTAATTATTTGTAATAACATTTCTAACAAATGATTTAAGATGTTTTAAGAGAGAGATTTTGATGTTAATTTTACTTTTCTGAATGATCTAAGATATGAATGAATTTATCCGTGCAAATATACGAGTCTTCGCACGGGCCTTCTATTAGTAATTAAGAATAATTTTATAAAAATATTATATATATTGACTAAATCATTACTTTTCTTAATTTGTGTGTAATCATCTTAAATTAGTCTTATTTTGAGACCGAAGGAGTATACCACAAGCTTTTATGATTGATGTAAATGGTCTGAATTTCCTCAAATTGAGTTGATTGCGCTTGTATGTGGGATAGAACACCCCTTCTACTCATTTAATCAAATTTAGCTTTAAAAAAATAGAATATTGAAAGAGACAACTAATCAAGATAGATAATTAATTTGATTGTGAGATCACATTAAAACACCCTTATTTATTGTGTATGCACTATATACACCGAGTGCAACATAGAACCCTTATCTAGTTTTTATCACAAAACAAACTATGACAAAAAAGTAGAAGTTGGAAAGAAGTAGAACAACACCAATGCCAATGAGGCATAATCAATAATATCATAGTCTCAAAAAAAGAGTTGGCAACACTTTCACAAATGAAATGAGGCCACAAGGTAAACCTGCAATTCCAATGTATATATACCAATTGTCACACAATACCAACTCCATACATGAGTAAATTGCCATGACTTCCATGAATATGATTATTCACCAATTGCTGGTGACAGTGATACCTCTTTCTATATTTTTCATTATCATTCCACTCTCTAACCCTATCATCTTCCTCATAATCATACCTATTCTCTTCAACCATTTCCTCTTCTTCCTCTTCCATATGACATTCATCTGTAACAAGAAACAATCTCAATCTTCCATCTTCTCTATCAGCGTAAACAGTTTTAGGTCTCTTTACGCTCATTTTGTTAAGCTGTAATCTTCCGTTCATCCTCACCGGTATCAGAATATATCTCGGTAGACCGTTACCGCCTAACGACGATAGCGGAGGCGGAAACATATTATTGCCATTTACACCTTCTTCTTCTTCGACAACCGTCGTATTCTTCGAACAATATTCATCATGATCATCCTCATCACCTTCAATATTTTCATCTATTATCGAATAATCATAATCGTCTACCAACTGCGTGCTTTCAAATCCAATACTCTCTGTACAAACCATGTCATGGATCGTCGGGCTGGGTGGAAGAGAGATCAAAAGCTTTGATTTAGATGAAACTGGACGGTTAGGGTTAGGGTTAGGGTTAGGGTTAGAGCATTTATGATTATTGTTGGTGGTGATGAAGAAAGAGTGAAAGTGTTTCTTGAAGTTAAAAAGATGGAAAAGAAAAGAAAAAGAAAGCGAGAGAATGATCTGGAAATACAAAGAGAAAATCATAACGATGAATCATGTGATATTGATTGATAAGATAAGGTAGGAACAAGGAAGAGATAGGAAGAGCGTGAGGTATTAATATAATATCCTCAGCCCCAAAGATAGAGAGTGTGTTTTATATGGTTATGAATTATGATACTAATCTACTAATGGTCATAATAATGAAAATGGTGAAGATAGTGAAGGGGTAAGAATGAAAAAAATATATGGAAAGACGTGTAGTGAATAGTGGTGGAGTAACTAGGAAACGATGCCGGGTTACACTGAGATGGCCTATGAATACGCCTAAAATGGCACATTGTCATTTTTCTTCCACATTCTTTTAAAAGACTATCCTCATCCTCACTTTTTTTTATAGGTTTAGATCCATATCTACATGATCCGGTGGTGTAATTTTTAATTTATATGCACTCATTTAAATATTTAAATGTGCAAAAATATATTATTGAAAAAATTATAATTGACTTTTGCAGACGAGGATTAGACTCGCATTCTCTAATATGTTTGTTCTATCCATCTCATTTTTGACGGACTTTTGCGGACGTGAATATTAATATAAATTTTTATATTTTTAGACTTAAAAACTATAATACTTACAGGTCCGCCATGTCCCACCCTATTTTTTTGCAAGGAAGACTAAAGTTTTAGATGAGTACTCTTAATTATATCTGCTATATCTCATTTTGTTTTTTTTCTGACTTTTACAAGACAGTCATGCATGTTTTCCACCTCTAGTAACAACTTTGTCTTTTGAAAAATGTGTCTTGATAGATTAAAAAGTGTGAATGTTATATAAATTATTACTAAGTAATGTTAGATTTTTTGGTGTATCGAAACAACTGTCAATACAATATAATTATATTTTGATGTCTTTATTGTTGGAAGGATACAAATTAAAATACATCTAATACAAGGTCAATGGATAATTGATCATCACATGATCATACTATGAATAATAACGGTAACAGAAGAACAACGCGAATATATTCTTCGTAAATTAATAAGAATACAAAAATAAGTTACAATCTCACCCATACAAAACGTGGCTAAACTCTTTTTCAGATTTTTTCTAAAAGATTTATTGGTTAAATATGGTGGTCAAATATCTAGAACGGATCTAATAGACTAATTCCCTTCTATTAATTTCAAAATCATAGTTGCTTTTGCAGAAACTTTAATGGTAAAAACAATTTTTAAAAAGAGTTTTATGCAATTTCAAAGACTTAGATGGAATGTTACAAACACCAATAAGATACAAATAATGAGAATGCAATATGCAGGTTAACCTTCAAAAGTTTAAATAAGAAGTTTGAAATATTTTGGATAAGTCAAATTGTGGACAGTCTAAAATTACAATTTAAAAGATTAATCAACAAAAAGATCGTTTAGAAAAGTCTACCTAATCAGACCTAACTTTTAACAAGATTAAATGCTATGAATTCAAGAAAAGCCAGAATCATGCAATTCTAAGTAAAATAAGAAAATCTGAAGCATGTGATATTAATTCAAGAAATCTAAAGACAAAGAGATAATAACATGCACTTGGATTTATACTGGTTTGTACTTTTGTCCTCACTTACACCTAGTCTAGTATACAATGGTGTACAATTCAAATATTTGATATTCCACTTTATAGTTTTGGTTTAGTTTTTTGTTATAACAAAATCAAGGAAATCAATAAAGATAAATTTGCTCAATCCAAGCTATCTTTGTCTTCTTTCTTAATTAATTCTAGTTTGCAACCCAGTTAGCACAACTACCAAATCGATCGCAACCTTGATCATTATCTTTAACCTTAAGGAACGTCAATCTTCACACTTGCAATAATTCTCTTTTAATACTGCTTGTAAGATTTGAAATGGTTCTTCAATTAGTCGACACATCCCAAAAGTTCCACTTCAATAGAGAAGATTACTCTTTGTCTTTATAGGAAATTCACTAAACAAATTTTTGAAGTGAATTATCTTGTGATAGATACCTTGTCCCCTCGCAACACTATCTTGGGAATATCAACCCTTAACTTACTAGGGAAGGTTGGGTTCACCCTCCATTTTAGCCTCAAATATCCATTGCTTTATGGGTGGATCAATGTATTTAGAGGGATCTAGGAGATTGTCCAAGAATGTTATCAGAGCATCCTAGAAATGAAGAGGAAACTGGTTACCCTGGGCGCCACCCCTTATCAAAACACACATAATGTTGATGTAGCAAGTCAGGACCCTAGATTGGGGATAGAGAATTAAAGGCTTACCCCAACATAATACTTGAAAGAGGTGTAGATTGGCGCCTTAGACAGCCAAGTCACCAAGCTTGGTCCATCCATGTCTGAATTTGTAAGGAAGGAGCCGACCGTCCTACTCAGAAGGAACATGTTAGAATAGGATTTGGTTCTGCATCTAATCTCTAGTTTTAATGATAACAATACATATATTTTATATGTAACGATTTTGTATTCTAATAATTTCTTTGAGTGTGCAGATAAAGTATTCTAATTGATTTAGGATTGTTGTCTGAAGAATCATCAGAAATATGTTGACACTACAAAAGAACTATTGTTTTTCCTTCTCAAGAAACACCAGCAGTTCTGAAGAATGTTGAATGCTCGCTAGAAGAGAATATATGTGTTTACTCCAGATCAGAAACCAAGATGTGCTTCTCAGATAAGCTTTTACTTTCAGCTCAAAAGTCGAGATGAGTTTCTAAGGAAGGAATTTTTGAATAAAGCTTTTGCTTCAAGCTCAGAAATCAAAGATGTGCTTCATCAGATAAGTTTTTGCTTCCAGCTCAGATATCAAAATTTATTTGTCAGATAAGTTGTTGCTCTAAGTCTGAAGACAAGGTTATGATTAGGGGTGTTCGCGGTTCGGTTTGGATTGGTTTTAAGATAAAAAATCATCCGATCCAAAGATAAATTTACTTGCGGTTCGGTTCGGTTTTGGATGATATATTAAAAAAATCCAATCTGATCCGATCCAATTTTATGCGATTTAATTTGGATCGGTTTTTGGATATCCAAATTACACATTATATTTTTATTAATATTATAAAACTACAAATAAATCATAGATTTGATATAATATATAACATATAGTATATTAAAAGTTAATATTACAAAATGAGAGTGGTTGATTATGATTGAAATAATAAAAATAAATAAATTATACCAAACTAATAACTATTATTAAAAAAATTATTATCATCTAATAATAATTTCACATAGCATATCATACTAATAAAAAGTAAATAAGTATAAAAATATATGTATGCGGTTTGGTTTGGTTTGGTTTGGTTTGGATCGGTTTTGAAAAATTAATCCGAAATTCGATCCGAACTGATTGGTTTTCACAAAATAACATCCAAACACATCCAATAAATTTCGGTTTTTTGCGGTTTTCGGTTTTTTGGATCGTTTTTTCGGTTTTTTATTTGGATTGGTTTGGATTTGAACACCCCTAGTTATGATTCTAAAGACTCTGATACCTTTGAAAATATTACAATGAAACATCTTCTGGAATATGCTTCATTTCACATCAGAATAATTCCATTAGAAGATTAAAAAACAAAGTCGTGATCTCTTCTACACTTTATTCCCTAATTCAGATCAAAAGTATCTCATCAGAAAAAAAGATCAGAAACTTGCACAAGAAGAATACAATACAACAATACAACACCTATTCCGCTATTTATAAAGAACGCAATGTACGGTTGAAGATTTGTTGTGCTCTTGTCTGCCACGATCACACGCTACCATTGTAGGAGCTGGTAGATGAAAGTGACATTTGTGTTACCCAATAATCTTTTTTCTCAGCTGTTGTACCCCAAAATTTGCCCTCCCTTTTTCTCAACATTTCCCATCACAAAGCTCTTGAAGCTCAAGATCCAGTGAGGGTTTCATCTGCTCAAGACTCCTCCTTGCACTGCTAACCCAAATTAGGGTTTGTGTTTGCACAAAGATGCTTTGACCTAAAGTGCCCAAGATGACTTTCTTGCTTCATATTGGCCTCCCAAGTTTATCCATACCAAGTTTCAAGTCTTGATTCCAAGTTTTGCCCAGTCAATTGGACAGTTGACCTAGAAATCAACTGTATTGGGGAAAAAGTCAACTGTGGCCAATTGACAGTCAAATCTCATGAAATTTGATCCACATCAACATTATGAACTCCTAGGAATCATTTGATCAAGTTTGGACCACAATTCCATAAGAAATTTGACCAGATCACCAAAAGGGCAAAATGGTCATTTTTAGGGTTTTGACTGCACAAAGGCAATTTTTGACTGTTTGACCTAGCCAATGGCAAACCAAGCTCACATATGGACTCAAGGACCCCATGGAATCATCTTGACATGCTCAACAAACTCAAAAGATCCCAGGTACACAAGATTGATAGTTGAATTTCTCAGTCAATTGATCAATTTTGACTGTATACTGAAAAGTCAAACTTTGACTTTTTGGTCAAAATCAAGAGTCAAGATTCATTTTTCATCAAAATATGTCAAATCATGAAACTTGTTCACCAAGAAATCACAAATTGTAAATTAGGGTTAGAAAATGGAATTTTTCATAACTTAGAATTTTTCTAAGTTATGAAAAACCCTAATTTTTTCCCAACTTTGCCCCACCTTTTCACCAAGATCCATTTGGATTCAAACAAAAGTCAAAACATGAAAGTTGTAGCTTGTTGCATAATCTACAACTTTGATTCACAAAGTTTTCTCATTTGAAGCTTGTATCTCAAGTTACAATTTTTTGAATAAGGGCACTAAACCATTTTTAACTTAGTGAAATTTTAACCTATTTTGACAAGGTTTTCTACCCCACTTCAAGGCCATTTTTCATACCCTTCCACTTGGAATTTCAATTTGCATTTCAAAGATGGATTGTATTACACATTCCAAGCTTTCCAAAATGTCCAAGAACTCATCAAACAACCTCATAACTTGAGAGATTCGAATTTCACAAGTTGGCAAAAATTCACTTTTTGTTCTTAACTAAAACATGTTCATAATCTTGCAATTTGAACTCAGCTTGCTTTAGGCTAGATTACAGGTCCTTAAACCAAGTTAAACTCAAGAATTAAATGCAAAACCAATGTGCCAAGTTGTTATTCTAAGCATTTGGACATTACATGATGAACTAACCCTAAACTAGATAAAGTGAACTTTCCATTTTTGCAAAAGCTTGCTTTATGTCAATTGGTAAATCAAAGAGGTACAGATCAAATCTCTCTAGCATAAGATTATGAGCATAACACTCTGATCAATGAGGGATTATGCAGCACATTAGGAGGCCCCCTACATGCCTAGAAAGCCATGTTGCATTTTGTTGCTTAAGTGTGAAGAAAGTCCCATAACTTGTAACAACTTCCATCTCAGCTTAGACACACAAGAACAAACTTATCAAACATACTCAAGACATCATAACCAAGTTGTGACACGAGCCATTTGCCTCTCAAACACTCTCCATCTCAGAAACGCCATCAAACTGCTCAAACAGAGCAAGCCCTGCAGATTGAGTGCCATCTCTCAATCCCTTCAAGCTTTCTGGCCCAAACTTGTTCCTCTACCTTACTTACAACCTATGCAAGCTTCCAGAAGTTAAGGCACGATCTGTAATTGCTCTAACCACCTCCACCATTTTCACATTTTTTACTTGCAGGTGAAGTTCTATAGCTTGATTCAAAAGCTTTCAAGACAAAGTAAACATTGGAATAGCATCCCTGGACCTCAAGGAAGCTTCTCCAATCATCACCTTGCACTGAAAGTTCCTCATTCTCCAGATAGAAGTTCAACTGAATAGGTAAAACTTTGAACTCGTATCTCTCTTATTATGCATCTTTAGTCTTAAGTTTGTGAAGAAACAAGGTTCTACTCATAGCCCTGAGCATGTACATATCTTTACATTTCATTTCTTTTGCCTGAGTTGAGAGAATTTAAGCTTTGAAAATGGCAGAAAGTTTAGGTCAAGATTTGGGATTGATAAAATTCTCTCTCATTTCTGAGAGTTAGGATGAGTTTTTTATATATTTGGAATCGTGATTCAATGCTTAACATGTTTTGTGTTGAAAGTTTGTGCAAAATCTCAAAGAATCAGGATGTTTGAATCTCTGTAACAAGGCGCGCGTTTTGGCCAAAGGTTGAAGAAGAAGTGGATTGGGCTGGGCCTGTATTATTTTGCTATCCACACCATTTTTTCTGTTTCACACCCCTGAGCCCATTTGCTTCATTTTTTAACATTTTTGACCTTTTCCTTTTTTATTTGACTCATTTATTTTTTCTCAACATATTAAAATTTTGAAAATATTTTTCTCATCATTTTTTGATTTTATTTGGTTTTTATTTGATTTTCTTTTGATTTGTATATAAATAGATATATATTATTACTTAGAATAAAATAGAAAAATATGTAAAAAATACTTCTATTTTTATTTTTATTTTATATTACCCTCTGAAAATATTTCATATAAAAAATACTATTTTCTAAAAAATTAATTATTATCACTATTTATATATATAGTACATATTTAAAATAATATAAATATACATATATATATATATATATATATATATATATATATATATATATATATATATATATATATATATATATATATATATATATATATATATATATATATATATATATATATATATATATATATATATATATATATATATATATATATATATATATATATATATATATATATATATATATATATATATATATATATATATATATATATATATATATATATATATATATATATATATATATATATATATATATATATATATATATATATATATTAATATACTTAGAGTAAAAATACCAAAAATGTACATATTTTATTTTTTTTAATATTTAATACTAAAAAATACCCTTTTTTACAAATATACTATATTTTATTTTATTTTTGTATGTAAATAATAAATATTATATGAATTAAGTAATTAATATCCATTTTAATTGAAATTAGGGTTTTTGCCCTAAAAGTTGAAAATACTAAAAAATAATACCTTTTTATTTTCTTGTTTTATTTTACATAAACCATACTTTTTTCATACATATAAAAACTTTCTTTTTGCATTTTGCATATTTACTTCATTTCCATTTAATTATGCAATTTATTTACCTTGCAAATATTCAAAAATGATGTAATAATTTAGATTTAAATTCTTGTCTAAATATCCCCCATTTGTAAATTTGTACCCCCCTCCATATATTATTATGTTGTAATAGCGTAGGAATTTAAATTTCGCACTTTATACGCTTTCTAATTATGCCATGTTAGAATTAGGGTTTGCATGCGAAAAACGATAAAAAAATAGTTGGACCTAATACAAGATGAATGAGCATGAAAATAAACAACACATCTCACACTTGCACCCCTAGGGTACTCCACTTTGTTGCCTTCAAATGATTGGGCCATATTGCATGTTGAATTTCTTTGGGTAAAACAAAAGACAAACAAATGATCATAGTCCCTCGATAAAACTTTTCAAAACAAACAAAAACAAATGATCAAGTCCCTTAAAGAAAATTGCCCAAAGACATTTAACAATATTGCAATTATGGTCTAAACGACGACCCGCGCCTGTCCCTTACATCTCCTAAGACAAGATTGTCCACCAAATGCAATGGTGGAACAAAATTGTCGAAAGGTTTAAAACATGACAAAAGTCTTTGAGAAAACTTTAGGGTAGATAAACTCTTAAGTACTTGCCAATTTGCCAAGAAAACACTTGCCTAATTTCAAAACCCACTTCACAAACACTTTCAAAATCAACTTTTCAAACTCTTGAAACATCTTTTCAAAAAGACAAACACCTTTTGTAAAACATTCGAGTAAAGAATTGTTACAAGGGTAGCCTATACAAAGGCATCTTTTTTAAAACCTTTTCAAAACCACACACAAAGCACCATTTCAAACAATTGAAAAATAAGGCAAGTTGATCTAAGCGAGTACCTAAGAGCCCATGGATAACCATGGATAGAAGGGGTGCTAATACCTTCCCCTTATATAATCTACTCCCCGAACCCAAGAAAAATCTCAAAGGTTTTTGCTGTGCTTTTTAAACCTTTCCTTAGGATAAAATAAAAAGTCGGTGGCGACTCTTGCTCAACCGAAACATTTGCGAAAACAAACGCAAAACCCTAGTCAGTTCTCCCACTGTATCACATCAGCCTATATAAAGAGATGACTACTTCATTGGAAAAGAATGAACAACACAACAAAGAAACAAAAAACAATTTATATATCAAGAAATTTAAAAAGAAAAGTAACTGCGAAAAAGAATTCAAGAGATAAAATACTTAAGAGAAAATCACAACACAAAGTATTGTTGCTCATTTTTGTGTTAACTTTTATTCTCTAAAAATACAAGAGTTATTGCTCATATTTTTGTTTTATTATCAGTGTTGTATACACAAGAGTTGTTACTCATATCTGTGTGTAAATATTTGTTTTTCATTGTAGTGTTATATCTACTTTTTAGAAGAACTATTGTAAACATTATTTAATTATAAATCTTTTAAGATTTGTTTCCTCAAGTGACTAAGTTGTAATCTGTATACTTGAGAGGGATAAAATGTTGTTCTAAACTCTTAAACATTGTTGTAATATTTTAATATTAGTGGATTAAGTCTTTTTCTAAGGCAAAATCACCTTGGCGGATGGACAGGAGTAACCTTTTCTAAGATGACCTTGTATAAACTGATTGTGTCGCTTTTCTTTATAGCTTGTCTATCATTGATTGATTGTGAGAAGAATCCTTAAAAGAAAAAGTTTTTGAAAACCAAATTCAAACCCCACTTTCTTGTGTTTTTCTCTACCTTCAATTGGTATCAGAGCTTTGGCTCTGTTATTGATTTTCAAATCAAACGCTTAACCGTGTAGAGAGGTACAGTTTGAGAAAAAATTAAATGGTTGTTGCTAACACAAACGAAAGAGGTAGTTACAATGCTAAGCCTCTTGTTTTTTATGGAGAAAAAATTTACTATTGGAAAGATAGACTAGAAAGCTTCTTTCTAGGCTATGATGCAAATCTTTGGGATATGGTCATATTTGGTTATGAAGAACCTGTATCTGCAATTGGTATTCTCATTCCCAGAAACATAATGTATGATGAACAAAAGCATGTGCTCAAGAATCACCATAAACCCAGAAGTATTCTTCTCAACACTATATCTTACAAGGAATATCAAAAGATCACTAATAGAGAAATAGAAAAAGATATCTTTGATTCGTAAATAATTACTCATGAAGGTAACACTCAAGTCAAGGAGACTAAGGCTCTGGCCTTAATCCATAAATTTGAATCCTTCAAGATGGAAGACGATGAAACCATTGAAACTATGTTTTCAAGGTTCCAAATATTAGTCGTAGGACTTAAAGTTTTGGATAAAGGCTATTCTACAGTTGATCATGTTAAAAAGATCATCACAAGCCCTCCTATGAAATAGAGACCTATGATCACTACTTTAAAGCTATCTAAGGATATGAACAACTTAATTCTTGAAGAGTTGGTTAGCTCCCTTAGAAGTCATGAAATAGAGTTAGAGGAAGATGAGCCCCGGAAAAGACGCAAATTTATTGCTCTAAAATCTAGATCAGAAATGATAAATCATAAAAGAACAAAGCCTTCCAAGCTGAAGAGATAGAAGAGTCTGATGATGAATCTTCTGATGACGAAGATGAATTGTCCCTTCTTTCTAGAAGAGTCAAGAAACTCTGAAAAAAAGACAAAACAACTTCTGAAGATCCAAAAGCAGAGAAGATCATTCAGAATCACCTGCAAGAGAAATAGCTAGCAAAGAGGTAACATGTTATGAATGCAAGGAGCCAGAAAACTTCAGAAATGAATGTCTAACACTTAAGAAGGAAAGCACAAGAAAATAAATCTTTAAGAAGAATGCTTTTAATGGAAAGAAGAAAAGTCTCATGGCAATATGGGATGATTCAGACTCTAGAGAATCAGATTCTGAAGAAGAGCATACCAATATAGATCTTATGGCTACCACGCCAGAACGAGACACCACGGAAACTTGTTAGAACATAGTTTGGTCCTACATCTATGTATTATTTTTTATGATAACAATTACATGATTATTATAAAGAACAATTTTGCTATCTAATCGTTTGATTAAATTTATGGAGAAGTTTTGATGAAAAAGTATAGAAGATGATGACTGGATCATGCGCTGAAACTCTGATCAGAATATGCGTACAACTTAGAAGCAAACCCAAGTAACACGCACGAAGAAAAGAAGTTATGATGTTATAACTTATGAAGCACCAAGCTGCAAGCTATACTATGATAAGTAAAATTCTTAAGAACAAAGAAGCTTCAACGTGTCTGTCACATTCAAAGTTCTGATTACATGCAGTCAAGCTCAAGAAACTCTAAAAGGACTGAAATCCAACAATACATTTATGATAATATATTACAGGATCAAAAGTAACGGTTGGAACTAGATAGGATCTGTATTTTTGGAAAGAACATTAACACCTCAAATAATCAACCTTCCAAAAATAAGTTCTTATGTCTCCAACGGATCAAATACTTCTTCGTTTTAAGGAGACGATAAAGATGGATCCAAATAACACTTACACGCATATCAAGCAAGAGCAACCAAAATTATTTATTACTTTTATCTCTTGAATTATAATTGTGCTGCAATTTTATGTAAAAATCACAGTTGTGATATAGCTTTTTAGAAGCAGTTTTAAACACGGTTTATTTTGTTTTAAAAAAGTGTAATTCCTTGAGAAACCAAGTTGTGGTTTGATCCCAAGAAGACGTTTATGGTTGTCTTCGTGGTTTGTAATAATTTTTTATTAGTGAATTAAGACCTCGATTGAGAGAGGCGAAATCACCTTAACGAGTGGACTGAAGTAGTTTGAGTTCAAACAAACCAGAATAACCAACGTGTTTTTAAGCTTTAATTTTTTTAAACCCCGATGTAAACCCCCTTTCTTGTGTTTTTATATCCTTCAATTGGTATCAGAGCACATGGTTCTGGGTGCTAACACTTAACCGTGTCAGAAAAAGATCCTAAGAAAGAAAGACACTATGGTGGAAACAAGTCAAAACAACAACAACGACAACCATGATTAGAAGGACAGAATCAACGGCAGGCCTCAAATCTTTGATGGAGAAAACTTTGATTACTAGAAAGACAGAATCAAGAGTTTCTTTCTAGCTCATGACATTGATCTCTAGGACATGGTAACTGATGGCTACATTCATCCACTAGATACAAAAGGTCATAAGATCGACATGAAGAAAATGACTGATGAATAGAAGAAAGAATTCATAAACCATCACAAAGCCAGAACAATCCCTTTGATTGTCATCTCATATACTGAGCATGAGAAGATAACCAACAGAGAAACTACTCAGAACATGTTTGAATATCTAAAAATGATGCATGAAGGCAACACACAATTCAAAGAGACCAAAGCTCTTGCACTTATTTAGAAGTATGAAGCCTTCAAAATGGAAGAAGAAGAAACTATTGAGACAATGTTCTCAAAGTTTCAAATTCTGGTTGCTGGTTTGAAAGTTTTGGAAAAAGGGTACTTCACAGTAGATCACGTAAAGAAAATTGTCAGAAGCTTACCCAAGAAATGGAGACATATGGTCATAGCTTTAAAGTTAGCCAAAAATCTGAACACCATATCACTAGAGGAACTAATCAGCTCTCTGAGAAGTCACGAGATAGAACTAGAAGAAGATGAGCCCCAGAAGAAAGGTAAGTATCTTGATCTTAAATCTAATAAAAAATTTGAAACTAAAGCTTTTCAGGTAGAAGAAGAAAGCTTTGGTGGATCCTCATCAGAAGAAGACGAGTTATCTCTTCTCTCCAGAAGAGTCCATCAGCTATGGAAGCATAGACAAATGAAATTCATAAACCCTAGAAGAATAGGTAATCACTTTGAATCATCCTTTGGATACAGAAAGTATAGCAACAAAGATGTCGTCTTCTAAGAATGCAAAGAGCCAGGTCACTCTAAAAGCGACTGCCCCAAACTTCTGAAAGAAAATCCTAAAAAGAAGTTCTTCAAAGAAAAGAAGAAAAGTCTTATGGCAACGTGGGATGACTCAAAATCTTCTAAAGCAGAATCTGAATCAGAAGATGAATGAGACAATATAGCATTAATGACCAACATATCAGAAGACACGGATACATCAAAATCTGAATCAGACTCAGAATAGGTATATTCAAAATTCTCTAGATCTCAATTAGAAGAAAGTCTTTCTGAAATTCTTAAAAGATATCAGCAACTTTGAATCAAATACAAGAACCTGAAACACAGTAT
The DNA here is from genome assembly GCA_948472305.1 of Vicia faba. Lineage (NCBI taxonomy): Eukaryota > Viridiplantae > Streptophyta > Magnoliopsida > Fabales > Fabaceae > Vicia > Vicia faba. The sequence goes on from OX451738.1 coordinate 520,890,464, forward strand.
TGTATCTGAAACTGAAGAAACTAGGAAACTAAAAATAGAAAACTCTGAGCTAAAATAAATTAATTCTAAACTTAAAAATAAAAGTTACTTCATTAACAACAAATTACAAAAAGCTCAGAAAGAATTTGTTTCAGAAGTTTCAAATAGTTCTAATAACATCATAAAAAATATGATCACAACTTTCAAAAATATATAGATAGAAACATAGATAGAAGCAAGATGGCCTCAATGATCTATAGAGTTAGCAGAAATGGAAGAAAAGGTATAGGATATATGAAACCGAAAGGGGAAGAACCATATCAATAAAAACAAGTTGATGACATTTTTGCAACTGGTTTTTAAATTAGAGTCGTCACCCTTAATTTTTATCGTAAAGGAAGGGAGTATAAAGGAATAACCCTAAAGTTCAGAGATTCTAGATTTGGACTCGGTTCTAGACGAAGGGAAGGTGTTAGGCACCCCTTATATACCTTGTTCACAAGGATACTAGGTTTAGAAGCAATATTTTTAAGAAATAGGGTAATTATTATTAATAAGGGAAAAGGGTTTGAATTTTAGTTAGCAGGACTCGCAATGATTTTTGATCGTATGCCTACGTATCCTCCTTAGAAGGAATCAGAGTCTCATTTTCGTAATTCGCGGTGTTTGTTGGTGTTTTTTATAAGATTGCATAAAATTGCTTTTGAATTAACCTTGAACTTTGTCTAGGTTATAAATTGAGCGACCGTAGACGTGGTTCGTAGTTTGATTCGAAAGTAATGCTATGTAATCATTTTTCGAAAACATCTTGTTTTTTATTATGTTAGTAGAAAAAATAGTTTTTAATTGGTTAGTTGTTTTGGTATTTGATTTAATTGAGACGTGGAGCGGGGGAGTCTGATATAGTCTCCTCCTCACGTGGCCAGATATTGTCCACGTGTTGTTTGTCATGAAGGATGCGGAGGAAGTCTGATATAGTCTTCCTCACCACGTGACCATATGTTGGCCACATGTCGCTCATTGGTAAATTGCATAATTTTTAATATTTTTGTAAAATATTGAATTAATAATTATATGACTAAATTAATTCCAAGTAAAATCAAATCTAATAATTAAAGAACATATTTTTTTATATTATTTGTTTTTATTGTTTTTGTGTTGTTTTTTTATTGGTTAGCTAAATAAATAACTTATAAAAATCTACACTAGATATGTACTAAAAGAAACATGGGGTGTAGCTAGTAGAGAGTGTGTATATCATAAGAAATTAGTTTGAAGAATCCAAGAGCCCGATGTCCATTAAACCCCTAATTCTAAAACTACTAAATAATAAATATATATAACAAAATTCAACAATAAAAAAAATAAAAAAAATAAAAGCTAATAAACTTAGATGCACGCGGCGCCCTTTTATATACAAGATACATAACTTTTCCAACACTTTTATTCTCCCAATCCGCAAGCGGCACATGTCAATATTAAAATAAATAAAAATAAAAAAACAACTAACACATAAGTACCACAAAGAGAGATATCCCTCAACAAACCAAATGAATTAGATAAGATATCTCTATTTCTCCTCCAAAATAGTGAAATTCATTCAAGCATCATAGTAAAAACAATAGAAGCAAAGAGAAAGGGATGGGTACCGCCAAAAACTCGGAGGCGGAGCTTGATGTTGCAATTTGATCGGTTGTCGTCAGAGGACTGTTGTTGCTTGGCGGCGGACGAAGGGTTGGACGACGGAGTGGAGTCCAGCAAGGAGGGGAGTGATGATGCACGGAGGATGACGATGATGATTAAGGTGACGGAGGCTCCACCGGGTTTAAGGTTTCGGATCTCGAAACACAAACCCCAAATGTGGATATGAACAACGGTACAGAGGTCCTTTTACTGCAACACTTTCTTCCCCCTCTACTGTAATTTTCTATAACTTTCGATACTTCCCGCTGTAAGAAATTTTTATCCTCCTCATTATGTAATATTAGTTTTTGTTTTATAGTGTTTTTTAGGATCAGTATATTTGGTAATTGATTTAAGTTGGTTTATTGTTTAGTAAATTAGGGAAGTTTTTTTTGGCAACAAATTCAATCAATTTTAATTATGCCCGTAATGGTATTGATTTTGTTTGATTCTGTTTTGAATATAATATTGTTTCCATTTTAGTTGTAAATATATGATTATGTATTTGATTATGTTGTCCTAGCATTTTAGGGAAACAATAAAGTTATCTGTAACACTTTTAATTTGTTTCTGCTTGTGGATTCAAGGTTTGAATGCAAAAGAAAAAATTCAATTTCCAGTTGATACAGTCCTGATTTTGTATTGAATGCACTGGGACAATTTAAAAAAAAAGAGTCTGGGTTTGTTTGGATTTATTTCGTTTTGTGTTTTAACAATTCCAACAGTAATAGTTTTTCTGACTTGGGCCACATATTTTATTTGTGTTTTGGGCTTGTACGCTTCTGTTTGGACTGGGCCTGTAAGGTTTAAGCTGTGCAACAAAAAACCCTTTTTGTCAACTTTTCTTTTTAATTGATAAAACCAAACAATGGAGTTAAGTTTAATATAGAATGTTTAAATATAATAATAGAAATCAGAATAATGAATAGTTATAAACTAATAGTAATGTTAATAATGACGTCACTTCTAACATAATAATATTAGTAATAAATGATTATGATAATAATAATAATAATAATTAATTATAATAAAATAATAATAATAATAATAATAATAATAATAATAATAATAATAATAATAATAATAATAATAATAATAATGTTATTAACAAAATATTTTTAAAGCAAAAATCAAAAACTTGAAATAGACCATATTGTTTTGGTTATTAGGCCTTATGCCAACATTTTTCCTTTTTTTCCTTAAATTAACAAAATAAGATTAATTTCAAAAAATAAAAAATGTTACTTATAATAATATTAATAATAAATAATAATAATAATCATGATTACTGTAAGTAAACAAACATTTTCTTTTCAAAATAAATCAAAAACTTGAAATGGGCTTTATCAAAACGAATTTGTTCACACCTCCCTTATTAAAACGATACACCTTCTTTTAAATTTGAAACAAATTTTAAAACTTAATGAACTATCAGATATTGATGGTCCATTTTACACCGACACACCCCTTTGACTTTAAATACCCCTATAAAAGTGAAAACTAAATAATAAAATGTATTTGAAGAAAAACCCTAGATTAGGGTAGGGAAAATTTGGGGTATGACAGCTGCCCCTATTTAATCATCTTTCGATTGAATAGTGCGAGAATACGCAGGTCTCGCGTGTTTAATCGGAAGTTTATTAAATATTGGAAAACCCCAAGATTTGTCCGAGCTAATATAAAAATAAGTTGTACAACATTCTCATGTGTGAATAATAAGCATAGATGATGATGTATCATCTTACCAGCGTTTGGACCAAAGTGGGTTAGAATCAAGACTCGACAATGCAGATAACTCGTCGGTATCTGAGAGATTGTAAGATTTTTCTTATTTACCATAACCTAGTAGGTAAATGGTACGAGTTTAAAAAGCTAATTTACTAATGCTGGGAGACTAATATAGTAAATTTGTGACGTAAATTTCGTATATTCATCGCAACCTAGGGGATGAATAACATAAACTTGATAACACATTGTTGCATAGAGACTAATGCAATGGATTTACACAAATTTAGTTATGTTTACTACAACCTAGGGAGTAAACAGTACGAGGATGAACCTGTGCATTTATCATAACCTAGGGGATAAAAGACAACAGGGATGGGCTTACGTTATCCACCGCAACCTAGGGGGTGAATAATATAACCTTGAAGATTCGCGTATCTATCACAAACTAGGGGATAGATAATTGAAAAAGTTTAAAACCAGATATTTGGAACTTGGAATGACGATGTTAGTTGTGTCAGCCCTCAACCAAGATTCGATAACTAAATCCAATATGCTAGATTTGAAGCGATGGAACCCAAAGTTCACTGATGAGGTTAATTGTGTCGTCTCAACCGTAACCATCAACATGAAGAAAATAAGTCCCAAACTCATGATGATATTGGTCGTGTCGTCTCAACCATTATCAACATGAAGAAAATAAACCCCAAATCCATGATGATATTGGTCGTGTCGTCTCAACCATTATCAACATGAAGAAAATAAACCCCAAATCCATGATGATATTGGTCGTGTCGTCTCAACCATTATCAATATGAAGAAAATGAACCCCAAATTCATGATGATATTGGTCGTGTCGTCTCAACCATTATCAACATGAAGAAAATAAACCCCAAGTTCATGATGATATTGGTCGTGTCGTCTCAACCATTATCAACATGAAGAAAATAAACCCCAAATTCATGATGATATTGGTCATGTCGTCTCAACCATTATCAACATGAAGAAAATGAACCCCAAATTTATGATGATATTGGTCGTGTCAGTCTCAACCATTATCAACATGAAGAAAGTGAACCCCAAATTCATGATGATATTGGTCGTGTCGTCTCAACCACTATCAACATGAAGAAAATAAACCCCATATTCATGATGATATTGGTCGTGTCGTCTCAACCATTATCAACATGAAGAAAATGAACCCCAAATTCATAATGATATTGGTCGTGTCGTCTCAACCGTTATCAACATGAAGAAAATGAACCCCAAATTCATGATGATATTGGTCGTGCCGTCTCAACCGATATCAACATGAAGGAAATGAACCCCAAACTCATGATGATATTGGTCGTGTCGTCTCAACCATTATCAACATGAAGAAAATGAACCCCAAATTCATGATGATATTGGTCGTGTCGTCTCAACCATTATCAACATGAAGAAAATGAACCCCAAATTCATGATGATATTGGTCGTGTCGTCTCAACCATTATCAACATGAAGAAAATGAACCCCAAATTCATGATGATATTGGTCGTGTCGTCTCAACCATTATCAACATGAAGAAAATGAACCCCAAAAGAATTTACCATCTTAACCAGAGTAGCTTTGCAAGATGCCACGTATGCATAATGTCCTAAACTGATACGTTATTCAAGTGTGATGTATACCCCAAATATTTGTATGTGTATGCTTTTGATCGATATATTTTTTTTAGTAAACCAATTGGGTTCTCGTAGTCACCAACTCCTCGACAGTGTTGTCTGCCCTTATTGTATCTCCAAGTGGATTTGGATTTGGTGAGAGATGTTTGCGAGATCTTAATGACTGTATCATAGACGCATGCATAGGTATGGACGTGGACGTTGGTGTAGTCGTGGACGTAGGCATGTGCGTAGAAATTGGCGTGGACATGGGTGTAGGCATGGATTTTCCTTCGTTGTTCTTCTAACCAGAATAAACTTTGATGATTTATCAAATGCTCTTTGGTGTTTCTGTATGTTAGATGCACCAAATGTTGCAAATGATCTTGAGATTTTGCGTACGTCATGCTTGACGTGAGGCTCTTAGTGGGAAATCTACTGCCAAGATTTCCAAGGAATCTACTGCCGAGATTTTGTTGAAAGATTACCTCCTTTCGAGGCTTTCTGGAAAATCACCTACCGTGATCAACCAGGGGAATCTACTTCCGAGATTCTGTTGAAAGATTACCTCCTTTCGAGGTTTTTTGGAAAATCACCTACCGTGATCAACCAGGGGAATCTACTACCGAGATTCTGTTGAAAGATTACCTCCTGTTGAGGTTTTCTGAAAAATCACCTACCATGATTGTTGTACCCCAAAATTTGCCCTCGCATTTTTCCCCAAGATATCTCAGCTTCAAACATTTCCTGACTTTTCAAACTGGCTCAAGAATCGGACAAACGGACTTTTCTTGACAGTCAATCAAAATTAGGGTTTTTACTGATTTTCAGAGCTCTGAATTGTTTCATACAGTGGGCTTAGGGTTTAGTTGATTTTTTGTTCAATTTTGATCAAGCGAGCGTGATTTGGCATTTAATCGGGAATTAGGGTTTTATGGGCATATTCTCAGAAGAATTTGAATTCCACAGCACTTTGCGGTTTATTTCAAGATTCGGATTAAAATTCGCGTTATCTTGGTTTAATCAGTAAAAGAGACAGTGGTTTTGAATTCAGTACGTTTTGATTGGGCCAGTCAGATACAGGATGCAGTATTGGATTCACAGTGTTTATGCGTTTGATCAGTCCATTTGGGTTAATTGCTGCTTTGCTTTGAATGTTGAATAAGACAGGATTAGTTGATCAATGTTGTTTTATTTTAGTTATTTATTATTCTGAAATTGAATGATTGAATTTATTTTTCAATTGTTTCAATTCTAAGAATTTTAAATAAATAAATAAACAATAAAGAAAAATGGAATTAATTGGATAATTTGGATTTTATTGAATAGTTGAATTATTTGTACAAATTGTTGTTTATAATTTAAATTATGAACAATGATATACATTAATTTAAATATTACATAAAATTAAAAACTATCCTATTTTCTAATGTTCTTCATTCTTCACTCCGCTCCGGTGCTCCATTTTTTATCTGCAAAAAGAAACAAGAAAAGTCAGAAAGCAGTTAATAGCAAAGACAGTTAAAAGTGCTCATCATTAGGGGCCACTGACTGGGATCAGTTGACCCTCTCTGCAAATCACGGGATTTCTCCCGGTTCACAGAGAGGGAAGATTTTTATTTCATGAAATGCAAATGCATAAGTTATAAATTTCAAGCTGCATAGAAATTCAAAATCCAAAATCCAAACTAAACTGAAAAGTTCAATCTCAACTTTCTATCCAAAAGCAAAGGCACTAACTGTCAAAATGCCAAAGATATCAAAGATTTCAAAAGTGCATTTGCTGTCACAAGTACTCAAAAGCTGTCAAGGAAGGATTTTGGAAGGATATCAAAATACAAAGTCAAATCCCAAGATATCAAGGAAAAGGAAGTCAGCACACATAAACTGTCAAAAGAGATAAAGATGCAAAATATGTTATGCAAGTAATCTTATCATCATTTCCCAAGGAGGGCCCCTTCAGAAACAGTACAGATAAAAATCATATAAAATTCTAAGCTGTACTTCAAGAGAGAAAAAGAGAAATAATAGAAGCATAGGCAGGGTTAGGCATAGACAGTAGGACAGCAGAAAAGAAATCCAAACTCAGTCCAATATAGCAGGTTAGGATAGAGAGACAAAAACTATCAAACCATCAAACTTCACCAACTCTGCATAATATACCGAGGGCCAAGCCAATACCAAGACAGTTCAGAAGAAGGTGAGAATAGAGAGAAAAGATACAAAAACTCAACTCTGCCTCAATACAAACTCAGTTCAGTAAGGTGAAGATAGAAGAAGCATACAAACTGAGCAAAGAAGCCTCACTACTGTCAAAGGAAGGAAACCTGCATAAACCATACTGTCCAACATAACACATCTCAGGCCTAAAAACCTGATATGCAAACTTCATACCTGTCTCAAACACATCCAAACCTCAAGAGCCTGTCAAACACCCAACATACTGTCAATAACTAACATAACCCCTTAACCAAAAAACAGTTCTGGCCATTCAAGAACCTTGTCAAAAAATATCAAGAGGCCTTGCTATTCTTAGAACCAGAGGCAACATCCAGCATTAATGCCTTCAGAACCTTTTCATCATTAGGCAATACGCAGGCAACAATACACAGGGCAACAAGAGAAGAAGATAGAAAGCGTCAAGGGCAACAAGAAGCATGCTCAGGGCAACATAGGCAACAACATAGGCAAGTCGTTCAAGAAAGCAACCATTCAACGAAAATTCAAGGTAACACAGAACAACAACTCAAAGCATCAAGGGCCTCAGAAGCAAGCTTCATCATAGGCAAGGCAGCAAATGTTCTAAAACATTCAAAATTATTCAGAACATCATCATCAAAATCATAGCATCCAACATAAGCAACAAGCACGCAAATATATAGTGGCAGTAGAAGAGATAAAGAAGTGAATTAGGGTTTCTCAGTACACATCATCATCAAAACCTTAATATAGCAAAAGAGCGAAAGTACCAGGAAAGCGTCAAAAGCAAAGCAAGCTCAAAGTTCCTCACGCCGCTCCGGCCTCCTAAAGCATCACTCCTCCGCCTCTCCTCCATCTCCCAAAATCAGGTAGCAATCTTCTCCCCCTTTCCTCTTCACCACATCATAACGGTACAGATTCGGAAATCAGAACCCAAACTGAAACACAAATTCGTAAAAAAGGAGATAAAAACATAAAGCGTTGTAATCAAACCTTAAGTCAAGAGCGCCGAGACCGTGCCTTGGAGGGAAGAAAGGTGTGGAGAGTGATGCTGGTGGCCGGATGAAGATGAAGATGGAAAGAACGTTGAACATACGAACGCACGGCGCCGCTGTTAACCCTAGCCATCGTTCTGATTGCCAAATGCCTAAACCCTAATTTCGTTCAAGACAACATGGGCCTGACCCGTTTTGGAATTTACCTGAAGCCCATTCATCTCCTAAACAATACAAATTGACATTTTACTATTTACTAACCTAAATTAGCATTTTACAATTAACCATTCTTTTTATATATAATACACACTAACCTTATTTTATATTTACTTCTTCTTTTTGATAAAACACTAACTCTTTTCATTTTTATAAAAACAATGTTTACTTTTTTTTATATATATACTAACTCAATTAATTCATTTTTTTAACATACACAATTTATTTCTTAATTTAATTAAACATACTAACCTAATTAAAAATACATCTTTACCTCATATATTAAGTTTGAAAATAATTATTTTCATTTATTTATTTACTCTTTCATTTAAAATATATTTGTACATACATTTTAAAACATTAATTTGTATATATTATCTTTTCTTTTTTCATACATAATTAAAATTGAAATTCTTTTAGTTAATATACATATTTGTACATAACAACTTAAATACACATTTTCTCTAATATTAAACTCATAAACATTTGGACTAAAATACTTTCCAATTAAAAATTGAACATTTAATCAAAACGCTTCATTTTTCTTTTGTACATAATTAAACATATATAAATCAAAAATACATTTAAAAACGTTTCTCTAGGTCAAAACCCTAATATGCTTCAACTTCACATTTCGCACTTGTACATAATTACACAATTCACATACATATACACTTGTACACCTACACAAATACATTCACATTGCCCTATACACATTTTATCTTATATTTGTATATTTGATATTCATATTGATCACACATTCGATTTGGTTGTAACTTATTGGATACTATAAGTCTCATCCCCTTGTACACTTGTACCCCCACTCCCGGACACTATTTTGTAATAGCGTAGATTTTACATTCCGCAATTTACAGCTTTTCAATTATGCCATGGTTAGACCTAGGGTTTGTATGTACATAAAACCAAACGCTAGATAACCTAATACAAGACAAATACATGTAATCAATACACAATCACACTTGCACCCCCTAGGGTAATCCCACATGTTGCCTTCCAAAATGGGCCATGCTTGCACGTCGAGTATCTTTGGCAAAACAAAATCAAATGATCATAAGTCTCAAAGTGTTGCCTAAACGGAATGATCATAGTCCCTTCAAAACAAATTGCCAAAGACACTTGGCATCATTGCATTCGTGGTCCATACGATGACCCGCGCCCGTCCCGAATAAACTTCCTAAACGCAAGATTGTCCATCAATTTTAATGGTGGAACAAAATTGTTAAAAGGGGTTAAAACATGATAAAAACCTTTGAGTACAATAGGGTAGACAAAACTCTTAGTTACTTGAGATCAAACTTGCAAAAACACTTGCCTTCTTTTCAAAAACCACAATCCACAACACTTTCAAACAAACTCTCAAAAACATTTGAAAACATCTTTTCGAAAAGATTCACACTTTTGTAAAACACTCAAAACACGAGTCAAATACATTAGTTGCCTAAGACAAGGCATCTTTTTCCAAAATATTTTCAAAAAGCACCCACACACACACCATTTTTAAAGCAATCGAAAAACAAGGCAAGTGATCTAAAAAACCAAGTAACTAAGAGCCCATGGATAACCATGGATGAAAAGGGTGCTAATACCTTCCCTTTTCATAATCTACCCCCCGAACCCACGAAATATCTCAAAAGGTTTTTGCTGTGCTTTTTTTAACCTTTCCTTTAGGATAAAATAAAAAGTCGGTGGCGACTCTTGCTCAACCGCACAAGTGCGAATACGAATGCAAAACACTAGTCAGTTCTCCCACCGTACCACAGAACTGGCGACTCTGCTGGGGAAAATTTAAAAGTGGGGTTACCTTAGGGTTTAGATCACCTTTACTTTCAATTGATTGCTTTGTTTGCTTTACATTTGTGGGCTTTGTATCGGAGTTTTATAGATCCTAACCCGGATCTGGGGAAACCTCTTTTAGGTAGCATAATCTGTAAGGGACCTGTCCAGCGTAGACCGACATGGGTGAAGCAGTGGCTACGTTGGTGTGGCATCTTAGTCTGTACCTGTATCCCTTGTGTTGTAACGGGGAGAATATAGGTCTTCTAAGGGGTCATTAAGCACCAACCAACCTTAGAACCCTAATTGACCAACTTGGCCATTAGAACAGTAGCAGTATGCTACACTCATTGAGGCTAAACTCTCGAGATGGTTCTGGCCGCGAGAAAAGATTGCGATGCTGGAGTTATGACCGATTGAGGGTAGCCAATGATATGAGATCCTCTAGAACCCAGTTACTTTTGATAGGACAGGTTTTAACCAACAAACTGAAAGAGGGTAGTACCTGAACCTCATGCAAGCCTAAACCTAAGGCCTTGTGTGCTTTGTGTGAATATTGTTTGCCTGTATATACACTTACTTGCTTGTGCATACATGTACATAACATCATAACATCATACCATAGCATTTTAGCATTTTCAATAACCATTTCTAGGATCTCGAGGGTTCTGTTGATGCAGGATCACGTTGAACCAGACGTCTATCAAGGGGCAAGAGGTTTCTCCTCTAACCAATCCAGTCAAAATTCAAGTGTAACAACTTGAATCAGTGGCTATGACCCACTCGACATGGTGAGCTTGATTCTTGTGGAAAGACATCCACCGATACAAAGTTCTCCAACCAAAAGGTCAAGTACAACAGCTTGAATCAGTGGCTATGACCCACTCGACATGGTGAGCTTGATTCTTGTGGAAAGACATCCACCGATACAAAGATCTCCAACCAAAAGGTCAAGTACAACAGCTTGAATCAGTGGCTATGACCCACTCGACATGGTGAGCTTGATTCTCGTGGAAAGACGTCCACCGGTACAGAGATCTCCAATCCAAGAGCAGAGTTCAACCTCTAACATTTTCTTGTGTTTACCCCAAGAGATCCTTGAAAGCATGCATCCACATATCATGCATTGCATTTTGACAATCTTTCCTTTTTCAGGTTTCCTTACTCTCCTGCTGTTTATTTCAGCAAGAGATGGCTCTAGAACGGTCTGTCAAAGACATCCAAGACCAGACTGCTCAGCTGCAAGAGATGTTCCTGAACTTGTCTCTGGGGCAAGAAGAGATGAAAGCTCTCCTCACCAAGGACTTGGGGAGTTCCAACAATGCCAGAAGTGATCAGATTGCGGAGCTGCAGTTTGATCTGACAACACTGAGGACTCAAATGATGGGACAGTTGGTGGGCCAGATGGCTCTCATCCAAGACCTATCTCAAAGACAAGAGGAACTCAGAGTTCTTGTCCGCCAACTGCTTCCAAACAACCAACTGGGGCAAACATCTGAGGTCGAAGAGCAAATCACCGCTCAACCTCCATCAACTCAAGAAGACAAGGGGAAAGCTCCTTTGTTAGCTTCAGGGTCACAAACCCATCAACAACCTCGCCAGCGTCAGCGGGGCAATCGGCGTAAACAAGAAAAGCCGGGAAGACAGTTTACGGAGACTGAGATACCATCATTCTTCATACTGAAGCGCCTGTTGGAGGTCAATTTGCTCACCGTAAAGGACCCTCCTCAAAAGCTCAATATCTCCTCTCCTCGCTTTAATCCCGACGAATTTTGTGTTTACCACTCCTGCAGCCCGGGGCACAGTACCAACGACTGTTGGGCCTTGAAGAACAAGATTCAAGATCTGATTGACATTGGGGTGCTGGAATTCATGCCAGACGGCGAGATGAAGATCTTTCGTTAAAGGGTTCTCCGCTTGAAGTGACGAGGCTCGAAGCTGAAAGACTTTTGCTTCTTTTTGAAATTTTCAAAGTTGTAATTTCTTTTGCTGTCAAACAATTATTTCTTGATGTTAAACTCTGTTTTCATTAATGCATTGCATATGTTTGTCTTGAATTCATCCATTCGTTTCACTACTCTTATGCTTTTCTTCATGATATTTGACTCTTGATAAAAAGCTGCAAGCCTTTAGAGGGAGGATGACGAAACAATACCGTGATCTTATACAGTATGCTTTTGAACAGACCTTGCTGATGATGTACAGGCATTTCTTTCAATTCCCAAACACTGGAGTTATAAGGAAGTTAATCCCTAGTCAACCCCTTCGAGCCAAAGAAGTAGGAGTTTCCTGTTCTAAACAATCAAAACCTTTGATATAAACCTGGGGCAGGGTAGTATCTCAGTTAATTCAAAAGAAAAGGCGCATTGAAGTCGCAAACTCTCAGTTCGCAATACAATGAACGACGTCAAAAAAGAAAGCATTCCTTTGGAATCAAAAGACAAGGGTGGTTCCCTATCACATAGACAGTCAATCTCTCAAAAGAGAAAAGCCCACCAAGCCAAAACCTATAAAGGAGGCTTAAGAAAACTGGGGCATCCCGCTGACAGTAATCCCGAAAACGGTAACAGTCAGGCAAAAGTTAGGGATAACAAATCAAAATCAAAATAGTGAGGTCATTACAAAATCCTCAACAACATGAAAAGTGTTGAAAAAGAAAAAGGAGAAGATGACTGTCTCCCCAAAATTCAAAACTGGTGAACCATCGCCCAAAAGTCGTTCCAAACTCAAAACTGAGTGCGACGCACAGTTAACTGAGCTTAGGTTGAAGGACATCACGAAGAGCGGGTGGGTACAAATATACTTTGAGCCTTTATCCTTTGTTTCTTAAACCGTGAACCAGGCCACGTTACAACCCTCCAAAAGTCCTAATTGAAGCATGGGTTAGTTCGAAAGCATACTGTTACAAAAGGTATCCTGACTCCTGTAGGGCTTTGCTCTAAATCTTGTGTTAACTTGTCTTATGAAAAGTTTTCTGCTAAAAAAGCATTTTTCAAAACTTCAAGACAAACATAAACTTTGCATTATTCGAATATCACTGTCTACATTTGACCCTTTTATTTGACAGCGAAGAAATTCATGCAGCGAATGTTCGGAGGAACGAAAACTCTCTCAGCAAGTCAAAATCACTTCAAGAGGATAACACTTCCATCAAATCTCCTATCAACAAGGGGCATGACATGTCGCAATCCAATTAACCTGGGGCAGTCCAGTCAAGGTCCAACAGATCTTTCAAAAGTTCAGTTAACCTGGGGCAGTCCAGTCAAGATTTCAAGAAACCTCTCAATATGTAGGGTAATCTGATTCAAGATTCCTTCATCACCACTTGGGGCATTCGAATGTCAAAAGTGTTCAACAAATCAACTACAACATTTCCAGACTCGACTCCTGTATCTAGCCAGGGCACGTCTGAAGAGTTCGAAGATTCGATTCCTGTATCCAGCCAGGGCATATCTATTGACGACTATTTCCAGATTCGACTCCTGTATCCAGCCAGGGCATATCTATTGACGACTATTTCCAGATTCGACTCATGTATCCAGCCAGGGCATATCTGTTGACGACTATTTCCAGATTCGACTCCTGTATCCAGCCAGGGCATATCTGTTGACTACATTTCCAGATTCGACTCCTGTATCCAGCCAGGGCATATCTGTTGATTACACTTCCGGATTCGATTCCTGTATCCAGCCAGGGCATATCTGTTGACCACATTTCCAGACTCGATTCCTGTATCTAGCTAGGGCACGTCTGAAGGGTTCGAAGATTCGACTCCTGTATCCAGCCAGGGTATATCTGTTGACCATTTCCAGACTCGACTCCTGTATCTAGCCAGGGCATGTATGAAGAGTTTGAAGATTCGACTCCTGTATCCTGCCAGGGCATATCTATCAACTATCACCTTTCCAGATTCGACTCCTGTATCCAGCCAGGGCATGTCTGAAGAATTCCAGATCAACACCTGCAACAACCCAGGAAACATCTGTGAACGGCCGATTGTAGACCAACACCTGTAATAAACCAGGATTTTATCTACATCACCACTTGGGGCATTCGAATGTCAAAAGTGTTCAAAACCCGATGCAGTTTTACACAAGCTCATCATCAGGAAGCCCTACACCGGTTCCTCTTCAAGACTTCTGAAACAAGTTTACGGATTCTTCCCAACAACGGACGCCAATCTACCGATTTGTTCAGATTCTTATCAAGACTTCTGAAACAAGTTTACGGATTCTTCCCAACAACGGACGCCAATCTACCGACTTGTTCAGATTCTTATCAAGATTTCTGAAAACAGTTCATGGATTCATCCTAACAACGGATGTTAATCTATCAGCTTGTTCAGATGCAACCTTTGAATTTAGTTTACGGACGCTTCCCAACAACGGATGTTGTTCTATTGCTGGTTCAACTTCAAGATTTCTGAAAATAGTTCACGGGTTCTCCAAGTAAACGGATGTTAACCTATCGCTTGTTCAGATTCTTCTCAAAGCTAACCACCACGGAAGATCGCGCTCGCCAAGATTCTTCCTATCCCCAGCCAGGGAATCCCCCGGAATTCAATTCCCCTCAGAGTTTAAGCTTCAGTATCCCCAGCAGATCAAGAGCCTCAAGTGGACAATCCCCAGCAGAGTCAGACTTTTAAACCTTCTCCCCACAGAGTTTTGGAGACGAATCTTGAGTTCCCCAGCGAAGTCTCCAGAGTTGCTTCCCATCAAGCTGACGATTCTCAAACCTGGTCTCCCCGGCATGGGTCTTTTAGTTTGGGACTCCCCAGTAGAGGTCATCAGGAATTCTCTTCCCCGGCGACAGCCAAGGATTTATTTTCCCCGGCAGCAGTCAAGATGCTTTTATCTTCAGCCATCTCGGAATCATGTATCCTTGGCAAGATTAGCTCACCAGCTTACATGCGCATCCATCACATTCATAAATATTGATGTCACATACATTGCATCATGCATCATAACATTGCATACTACTAACCCTTTGCCTTTTCAGGTAAGATCAGTCGACAGACACGGATCATCTCCTGAGATTTATCCATAAATAGTTCAGATGTGACCCGGATACGGCAACATTTTGATACTTATTCCAGATTCATTCAGACGTATCAGCAGAAACCTTACACCGGTTCCTCTTCAACTTCTCAACTTCTGAAACAAGTTTACGGATTCTTCCCTACAACGGATGTCAATCTACCGATTTGTTCAGACTCTTCTCAAACTTTTGAAGACAGTTTACGGATTCTTCCCTACAACGGATGTCAATCTACCAACTGATTCAGACTCTTCTCAATTTTTGAAAATAGGTTACGGACGCTTCCCAACAACGGATGCTGCTCCATTGCTTGTTCAGTCCCAACTCCTGAAAATAGTTTACAGATTCTCCAGACATGGACGTCAATCTGTTGCTTATTCAGACCCCAATTCAGAGATATTCCAAAACAGGGATGCCCTTCTGATACTCGACCACTCACCATTGACGTACAGTTCAACATCACCATATGGCATCTATAAGCCCATCCTCCTACCAGCAGTCGCCGAATGGCATCTGTAAGCCCATTCTCAGATGGCATCTCTAAACCCATCCCCCGACAAAATTCTTTCGCACCAGATGGCATCTTTAAGCCCATCACCAAATGGCATCTTTAAGCCCATTCACCTCCACCGTCACATCGACGAGCGCAAATTTTCTGGGCACATTAGTGTCCAATCTCCTTTTACCTTCAAGTCGCAAAAGGCAAACCTGCCAATCTAACTCTTCAGGTCAAAGAAGATTGAACAGGGGCAACTGTTGTACCCCAAAATTTGCCCTCGCATTTTTCCCCAAGAAATCTCAGCTTCAAACATTTCCTGACTTTTCAAACTGGCTCAAGAATCGGACAAACGGACTTTTCTTGACAGTCAATCAAAATTAGGGTTTTTACTGATTTTCAGAGCTCTGAATTGTTTCATACAGTGGGCTTAGGGTTTAGTTGATTTTTGGTTCAATTTTGATCAAGCGAGCGTGATTTGGCATTTAATCGGGAATTAGGGTTTTATGGGCATATTCTCAGAAGAATTTGAATTCCACAGCACTTTGCGGTTTATTTCAAGATTCGGATTAAAATTCGCGTTATCTTGGTTTAATCAGTAAAAGAGACAGTGGTTTTGAATTCAGTACGTTTTGATTGGGCCAGTCAGATACAGGATGCAGTATTGGATTCACAGTGTTTATGCGTTTGATCAGTCCATTTGGGTTAATTGCTGCTTTGCTTTGAATGTTGAATAAGACAGGATTAGTTGATCAATGTTGTTTTATTTTAGTTATTTATTATTCTGAAATTGAATGATTGAATTTATTTTTCAATTGTTTCAATTCTAAGAATTTTAAATAAATAAATAAACAATAAAGAAAAATGGAATTAATTGGATAATTTGGATTTTATTGAATAATTGAATTATTTGTACAAATTGTTGTTTATAATTTAAATTATGAACAATGATATACATTAATTTAAATATTACATAAAATTAAAAACTATCCTATTTTCTAATGTTCTTCATTCTTCACTCCGCTCCGGTGCTCCATTTTTTATCTGCGAAAAGAAACAAGAAAAGTCAGAAAGCAGTTAATAGCAAAGACAGTTAAAAGTGCTCATCATTAGGGGCCACTGACTGGGATCAGTTGACCCTCTCTGCAAATCACGGGATTTCTCCCGGTTCACAGAGAGGGAAGATTTTTATTTCATGAAATGCAAATGCATAAGTTATAAATTTCAAGTTGCATAGAAATTCAAAATCCAAAATCCAAACTAAACTGAAAAGTTCAATCTCAACTTTCTATCCAAAAGCAAAGGCACTAACTGTCAAAATGCCAAAGATATCAAAGATTTCAAAAGTGCATTTGCTGTCACAAGTACTCAAAAGCTGTCAAGGAAGGATTTTGGAAGGATATCAAAATACAAAGTCAAATCCCAAGATATCAAGGAAAAGGAAGTCAGCACACATAAACTGTCAAAAGAGATAAAGATGCAAAATATGTTATGCAAGTAATCTTATCATCATTTCCCAAGGAGGGCCCCTTCAGAAACAGTACAGATAAAAATCATATAAAATTCTAAGCTGTACTTCAAGAGAGAAAAAGAGAAATAATAGAAGCATAGGCAGGGTTAGGCATAGACAGTAGGACAGCAGAAAAGAAATCCAAACTCAGTCCAATATAGCAGGTTAGGATAGAGAGACAAAAACTATCAAACCATCAAACTTCACCAACTCTGCATAATATACCGAGGGCCAAGCCAATACCAAGACAGTTCAGAAGAAGGTGAGAATAGAGAGAAAAGATACAAAAACTCAACTCTGCCTCAATACAAACTCAGTTCAGTAAGGTGAAGATAGAAGAAGCATACAAACTGAGCAAAGAAGCCTCACTACTGTCAAAGGAAGGAAACCTTCATAAACCATACTGTCCAACATAACACATCTCAGGCCTAAAAACCTGATATGCAAACTTCATACCTGTCTCAAACACATCCAAACCTCAAGAGCCTGTCAAACACCCAACATACTGTCAATAACTAACATAACCCCTTAACCAAAAAACAGTTCTGGCCATTCAAGAACCTTGTCAAAAAATATCAAGAGGCCTTGCTATTCTTAGAACCAGAGGCAACATCCAGCATTAATGCCTTCAGAACCTTTTCATCATTAGGCAATACGCAGGCAACAATACACAGGGCAACAAGAGAAGAAGAGAGAAAGCGTCAAGGGCAACAAGAAGCATGCTCAGGGCAACATAGGCAACAACATAGGCAAGTCGTTCAAGAAAGCAACCATTCAACGAAAATTCAAGGTAACACAGAACAACAACTCAAAGCATCAAGGGCCTCAGAAGCAAGCTTCATCATAGGCAAGGCAGCAAATGTTCTAAAACATTCAAAATTATTCAGAACATCATCATCAAAATCATAGCATCCAACATAAGCAACAAGCACGCAAATATACAGTGGCAGTAGAAGAGATAAAGAAGTGAATTAGGGTTTCTCAGTACACATCATCATCAAAACCTTAATATAGCAAAAGAGCGAAAGTACCAGAAAAGCGTCAAAAGCAAAGCAAGCTCAAAGTTCCTCACGCCGCTCCGGCCTCCTAAAGCATCACTCCTCCGCCTCTCCTCCATCTCCCAAAATCAGGTAGCAATCTTCTCCCCCTTTCCTCTTCACCACATCATAACGGTACAGATTCGGAAATCAGAACCCAAATTGAAACACAAATTCGTAAAAAAGGAGATAAAAACATAAAGCGTTGTAATCAAACCTTAAGTCAAGAGCGCCGAGACCGTGCCTTGGAGGGAAGAAAGGTGTGGAGAGTGATGCTGGTGGCCGGATGAAGATGAAGATGGAAAGAACGTTGAACATACGAACGCACGGCGCCGCTGTTAACCCTAGCCATCGTTCTGATTGCCAAATGCCTAAACCCTAATTTCGTTCAAGACAACATGGGCCTGACCCGTTTTGGAATTTACCTGAAGCCCATTCATCTCCTAAACAATACAAATTGACATTTTACTATTTACTAACCTAAATTAGCATTTTACAATTAACCATTCTTTTTATATATAATACACACTAACCTTATTTTATATTTACTTCTTCTTTTTGATAAAACACTAACTCTTTTCATTTTTATAAAAACAATGTTTACTTTTTTTTATATATATACTAACTCAATTAATTCATTTTTTTAACATACACAATTTATTTCTTAATTTAATTAAACATACTAACCTAATTAAAAATACATCTTTACCTCATATATTAAGTTTGAAAATAATTATTTTCATTTATTTATTTACTCTTTCATTTAAAATATATTTGTACATACATTTTAAAACATTAATTTGTATATATTATCTTTTCTTTTTTCATACATAATTAAAATTGAAATTCTTTTAGTTAATATACATATTTGTACATAACAACTTAAATACACATTTTCTCTAATATTAAACTCATAAACATTTGGACTAAAATACTTTCCAATTAAAAATTGAACATTTAATCAAAACGCTTCATTTTTCTTTTGTACATAATTAAACATATATAAATCAAAAATACATTTAAAAACGTTTCTCTAGGTCAAAACCCTAATACGCTTCAACTTCACATTTCGCACTTGTACATAATTACACAATTCACATACATATACACTTGTACACCTACACAAATACATTCACATTGCCCTATACACATTTTATCTTATATTTGTATATTTGATATTCATATTGATCGCACATTCGATTTGGTTGTAACTTATTGGATACTATAAGTCTCATCCCCTTGTACACTTGTACCCCCACTCCCGGACACTATTTTGTAATAGCGTAGATTTTACATTCCGCAATTTACAGCTTTTCAATTATGCCATGGTTAGACCTAGGGTTTGTATGTACATAAAACCAAACGCTAGATAACCTAATACAAGACAAATACATGTAATCAATACACAATCACACTTGCACCCCCTAGGGTAATCCCACATGTTGCCTTCCAAAATGGGCCATGCTTGCACGTCGAGTATCTTTGGCAAAACAAAATCAAATGATCATAAGTCTCAAAGTGTTGCCTAAACGGAATGATCATAGTCCCTTCAAAACAAATTGCCAAAGACACTTGGCATCATTGCATTCGTGGTCCATACGATGACCCGCGCCCGTCCCGAATAAACTTCCTAAACGCAAGATTGTCCATCAATTTTAATGGTGGAACAAAATTGTTAAAAGGGGTTAAAACATGATAAAAACCTTTGAGTACAATAGGGTAGACAAAACTCTTAGTTACTTGAGATCAAACTTGCAAAAACACTTGCCTTCTTTTCAAAAACCACAATCCACAACACTTTCAAACAAACTCTCAAAAACATTTGAAAACATCTTTTCGAAAAGATTCACACTTTTGTAAAACACTCAAAACACGAGTCAAATACATTAGTTGCCTAAGACAAGGCATCTTTTTCCAAAATATTTTCAAAAAGCACCCACACACACACCATTTTTAAAGCAATCGAAAAACAAGGCAAGTGATCTAAAAAACCAAGTAACTAAGAGCCCATGGATAACCATGGATGAAAAGGGTGCTAATACCTTCCCTTTTCATAATCTACCCCCCGAACCCACGAAATATCTCAAAAGGTTTTTGCTGTGCTTTTTTTAACCTTTCCTTTAGGATAAAATAAAAAGTCGGTGGCGACTCTTGCTCAACCGCACAAGTGCGAATACGAATGCAAAACACTAGTCAGTTCTCCCACCGTACCACAATGATCAACTAGGGGAATCTACTATCGAGATTCTGTTAAAAGATTACCTCCTGCCTAGGTTTTCCAAAAAATCACCTGACGTGATCAACAAGAGGAATCTACTGCCGAGATTCTATGTAGAATTGGTAGCTTGATTGCCGATGATGATTACCTTCACATAAAACGAGGTTTCATGCTATGCATGCAAATTTGATTGGTGCATGGAATGTAATGATTGATTGATGCATGTAATGATTGATTGATCTATGTAATGATTTATTGACGTATAAATTGATTGATGTATGTAATGATTGATTGACGCATGAAATATGATGATTGATTGATGTACATAATGATTGATTGATGCATGAAATGTGATGAATGACTTGGATATATGTAAATGGATGTTGGACTTTGAAATGCGAATGCATAGTTAGGCTTTTTGAGATACGCTCGACCCATGCTGTTGGAATGTGTAGATGAATGAGATGATAGTATGGCTTGGTTTTAGATCTAGGAGCCCTAATGCATGATTTATGCAGCCTTATGCTTTAAGATTATGAATTGGATATTTTTTGAATGGTGCCCCTGTGATGGGTTGTGGATGATTAAAGGATGGAGGTTTGTTTATGCAACAAGGTTGCTTGTCACATTATGGTTGAGTGTTGTGCTTGCATGATTCCCCTGATACTTGTTTCGAACTCGAAGATTGCTGACATAGAGGAGAGGTCCACCGGAGGTTTGTGAAAGTATGAAGAGAGCTTGCTTTTGTATGGACTGTTTTTCCTAATTTGTTGGTAGGGTCCTGGAGGAGATTATCTTTAATATGAGCTTGGAAAAAGTTTGATCATAATATGAATAACCCCAATATTTTGCATTATGCCCCTGATTAAAAGACTCCTGAAAAATGCTTGGCTTTGATGGACCCTTTTGTATCAACTTCTTTTTTGATCGAGCCTTGCAGTGGTTTGCCCCAACATTCGAATTTTGAAAGACATGCCCCTCAATCTCCAAGATTCGGAGAGGAAGTATCCTTAGCAGGACCTTAGACCTTGCCATGAACTTGTCATAGGTTTCCCCAAGTATTTGAAGCTTTGAAAAGTTTGTACTTGAAGTTGCTTGAAGAATTTGGACCCTACGTGCAGTAGGATGAACTTGGTACGCACTGCCCCAACATTTGAATCTCGGAAAGTTTCCCCTGCTTCCAGGCCTTGAGAGGTTTATTAAAACAAGGAAACTGAGTCATATCCTGGTGTGGCATGAATGCTTCTTCGAAAGATATGCACCTTGTTGAACAGTGCTTTAAAATTTGATCCAAGTTGGTTGAACCTCTGAATGATCGCCCTTTGTCAATATTATCTTCATGTGATATACCCCTATGATCATTAGTCTATTCCCTTGTTTATAGGGATCCCCTTAGATGATTTTTCCCCAGTTAGGAGCTTCTTGGAAAGGATGGCCTTTGATCAGACCTTCTTGAAATCTCTTTGATGCTAAGTATTGATTCGTAGATAAAATTGTACATTTCGAAAAAGTAATTCTGTTTGATGCACATGCACGTTCTTGAAATGGATTATTTGAAAAGAAATGGAAGATTAGAAGATGAATATTCGAAGAAGCGAAGTAGTTAGAAATGATTTTAACAAACATAGGAGTCAACTTAACACAAACCTTGCTGAATATCCTTTCATAGTGAACCTAACCTCAATTAGGACTTTTAAAGGTTGTAACATGGCCATGGTTCGTGGTTTAAGAAACAAAAGATATAAGGCTCAAAATTAATTTAGCCCACCCCATTCTCCTTGATGTTCTCCAATCCTAAGTTCAATTAATCCAACGGATGTGTTTAATCCCCAAGAGAAGTTTTATAGTTGTATAGATGATGAGGAGCGTAGGCAAAGATCCAAGCGCTGATGAAAAGCATTGATAAGATATGAGCATTAATAAGATCCAAGCGTTGATAAGATCCAAGCGTTGATGAGAATCCTTAATGATTCTTGAGGTGGTAATCACAAGATTGTTCTCCAATTTATTATTTTCAATCCTTTATTGTTGCATGGACCGATTTTTTAATTTTTTTTTTAAATTTTTTTTCGATCCATCGGGATGCCCTAACTTTTTCCTAAGTAGAGTTTTGATTTCTGTTGACTTAGCGGGCTTTCTCTATATTTTTTTGAATTTTTTTTTCTTTTCGATTTTGATACTTCTGACAGTCGTGCTGATTGCTGTAAGCTTTGTTTTCATTGTTTCCTCGATCTTGGTTAAATTACTGAGGAAGAAAGACATCGTAGACCCTGTTTTTTTATTAATTCCTCAATCTTGGACGATGAACATAGGGAAGATGATGTGCTCAAATATTTGCTTAGATCGTTCTCTCAATGATGTATCGAGGAAAGAGATATTCTTGAACCTTTGGTTAGATCGTTCTCTCGATGATGAATCGAGGAAAGAGATATGCTTGAACCTTTGCTTAGATCGTGTCAATTCTCTTGGGATTTGAATGCATCATCGAATTAATTGAAATCTACCCTACCCCTGGTTAAGATGAAGGGTTTTTTTTTTGTAGAAAATAGAAAGAACTCCGACTTCTGGCTCGAGGGGGTTAACTACAGATTATCTCCTTATATCTCCACTGTCTAGGGATTGAAATAATGCCTTACATCGTCAGCTAAGCCTTACTATTAAAAAGCATACGTCAGCAAAATTCGATTGTTTTTGTATTTTCATCATTCTCCATCGAAGTTTGTTAATTTAAAAATGGAAAAGAAGAGTGAAATGGAAAGTCGTTGATTATTCATGGAATGAATCGATTTCAAAAACACGCATGCTTATTTTATTAAAATTACTTGACCAAAGAGTACAAAGTTTATAACAAATAACACTTAGCAAAAAAGAAATTACAATTTGAAATGATAAAGCCTAATTATCCTGGAGATAAGCTTGTGTAATGATCCACCAATCAGGGCGAGGGATTTTCCATCATATGCGGACCATCTTCTTCAAAAGTTAATTGATCATTATCAATCAGCTCTTGCACCGCTTCTTTGAATGAATTGCACTCTTCAATTGAATGCCCCGCTAAACCATCATGAAACTCACATTGAACATCTGAGTTGTACCAAGGAGGAAATGAAGACTTCATGGATCTAGTTTGTCTAGGAGTGATTGTTGAATTTTGGACCAGATATGACCATAATTGACTGTATGTCATAGGGATCGGGTCAAACCGGTGATTTTCCCCCTTTTGGCTGTTTGGATACCTATGCTGATTTAGGCGTTGATGATGATTGTTTCGATTCTGAGCCTGTCGATTCTGACATCGATGTTGAGGTGACATCTTAATCTGCTTGTTATGTGGTATAGGTCATGGATGCTGGTGTTGAAGACCAGAGGATGGTTGTTGGCACTGAGCATCTATTGCATATGAATATTGATGATAACGCACAGGAGACGGGGTTTCGGGATATTGATAACTTTCCTATATCGCACTTGTTTCATTTTATTCTCCCACTTGAAAATATCTAAGGGATTCACTAGTCGAGTCACTCGAGATGCTCTGGATTTTTCCAGTCTTGATGCCATTCTCGATGTGCTCCCTAACTATTACTAAGTCAGAAAAGCGTGATGCTATACTGCCCAACATTTTTTCATAATAATGACCTTGTAGAGTACACATGAACATGTCTATTAACTCCTTATCCAATAAAGGCGGTTGTACTCGAGCAGCCAGCTCCCTCCATCTCTATGCGTATTCTTTGAAGGATTCATTGCTCCTCTGAGATGAATCTTGCAATTGCGTGCGACTTGGAGCCATGTCGGTGTTGTATTGATAATGCCTCTGAAATTCTACAGCCAAGTCATTCCATGTGGGAACGTGGTTTCTTTCCAATTGTGTATACCATTCTAATGATACTCCACTAAGGCTGTCTTGAAAACAATGGATAAGCACTTTGTTGTCGCGTGGGTACGCTGCCATCTTCCTAACATACATCTTCAAATGGGTCTTAGGGCAACTTGACCCTTTGTACTTTTCGAAATCTGGCATCTTAAATTTTAGAGGATATACCACGTCTTCAACCAAACATAAGGCAGGAACATCAAAGTCATGAGTGTCTTGTCCTTCCATGGCGCTAAGCCTCTCTTCTAGTATGCGATATCTTTTGGCGTCCTCAAGATTTTGGAATTCTTTAGTATTCATGGTCAAGTTTTCCCTTGAAGTTTTGGCGTAGGGAATGCAAATTGATGATACTCAATTGATTCATGGGATGGAGTATATCCATCTCAAAAAATGGCGTGTTCTTGCACATCAAGGTTCTCCATGGCAGCTTGTACAGGATGAGGTCGAGCTTGAGTGTCTCCTTGAGGTGTAATGACGTCCTCAGTTGTGGCTTATTGACCTTCTTCCATTGTTGTATCTAATTTTACACTTGCTTCGTAAGTTATCTCGAGTTCGTTATGAGTATCCGGGAATCACCTTGTCGGGTTATGGTTGAAATTTCTCAGATGGAAGAGATGTGGGTTTTATGCAGATGGATGAAGAATGAAAACATATGAAAATTCTTGGGTATGAAAAATTAATGAATATGCAATGCGATGTAGATATAGTATGATGGTAGATGTAGGGGTACCTTGTACAGGTTTTATGATGATATCCTACTCTGTCTCAGAAATTGAAGCAGGCATGGACTCCTTACGGACGAAGATGATAATAGACATAGATTTGATAATGTCCTACATTATCTCAGAGATTGAGATAGGCATGAATTTTTTAGGATTATGGCCTAATGAAAGACAACGAGGAGTCCCTACAGGACATGGATGATGATAAAGACGGAAGCCCTGCGGGCTAGAGATAGTAGTGAATAAAGGGATAACCCTTGCAGATTGTAGTGGGATTTGTGAAAGGTATCCTTATAAGGTTTCTTAGTATTGGCCTACATATATTCTATCCTCCCCATAAGGTGGATTTCTTAAGGGTATCATGAATGACACTAGAGGTAAAGGCATAAGGGCCTCCCTTAAGCAGAGTCTCTTTACAGACCGAAACTTTCGTCTCTAGGTCATGAAAGGTCTTATCATGAGTTTCTGGTTTAAAGGTCGTACAAAGAGTCATAGGTATCATTCCAAAGTCCTACTTCCCAAGAGGATGTCTCTCGAGAGGTATTCCTTTTGTGGAGTTCTACCGACTCTAGGCGAAGTCGTCACATAAACTCATAGGGTTGATGTAACCCCTTGGCTAATAGACGAACCTTCTTTCTAAGGTTTTTGAGAGTAATTTTTTTGCAAAATTATAAATCCCACCACAGATATATAAGTATAATGAATAATAAAAAATAAGCAAGAAAATAAATAATTAAACAGGAAAGAATAAAAACCAAAAAATAAAGAAAAACCCTAAAACCTAAAGTTGAGGCTTCTAAACCTAGGGTTGGGTCCCCAGCAGAGTCGCCAGCTGTTGCAACTGGTTTTTAAATTAGAGTCGCCACCCTTAATTTTTATCCTAAAGGAAGGGAGTATAAAGGAATAACCCTAAAGTTCAGAGATTCTAGATTTGGACTCGGTTCTAGACGAAGGGAAGGTGTTAGGCACCCCTTATCTACCTTATTCACAAGGATACTAGGTTTAGAAGCAATATTTTTAAGAAATAGGGTAATTATTATTAATAAGGGAAAAGGGTTTGAATTTTAGTTAGCGGGACTCGCAACGATTTTTGATCGTATGCCTATGTATCCTCCTTAGGAGGAATCAGACTCTCATTTTCGTAGTTCGCGGTGTTTGTTGGTGTTTTTTATAAGATTGCATAAAATTGCTTTTGAATTAACCTTGAACTTTGTCTGGGTTATAAATTGAGCGATCGTAGACGTGGTTCGCAGTTTGATTCGAAAGTAATGCTATGTAATCATTTTTCGAAAACATCTTGTTTTTTATTATGTTAGTAGAAAAAATAGTTTGTAATTGGTTAGTTGTTTTGGTATTTGATTTAATTGAGACGTGGAGCGGGGGAGTCTAATATAGTCTCCTCCTCATGTGGATGTTAGCTGCCCTTAAATCCTTCGATTTCCTTGCATTTCTTTGTTTTACTTGCCTTTAAACACAGTCACTTTGTTAGACAGTATTTCTGCCATTAAATCCTTCGATTTCCTTGCATTCCCTTGTTTTACTTGCCTTTAAACACAGTCACTTCGTTAGAAAATTTACTTCTACTTTATCCTTTTAGTCAAACACTTATCTTTACATTCAAGCCCAAGTCTAATTCGAAGCCTTTCCTGCCTACATTCAGTTAGTTTATTCCTATAGACCATTTTAGAAATCTTTCCTAAGAATCTCGTATTCGAACTTAACATACAATATAAGTCTATCAATATAATAGATATGAACATGGAAATAAGTTATGACACATGTGCTCTAGGATCAATCTAGTCGATCCTGCAAGTAACCAATAATAATTAGTAAATTGGAAGACTAGCGGTTGTTTACTAGAAATCACTGTAAACAAATTGTTTATTATGACATTGTCCCGCAATTTGTTAGCTGGCTATTTCGAATAAGGAGGAAACCACTATCAAAATAATATTTCGAATAAAGTACCTAAGGAGATTAATATCAATATTGGATATTGGTGGGATATATGGAGTCATTATGTTGAAGGATTATTCAATTTCCAGCAGATTTCGATTTGGACTTGTTTTGGTGTTCGAATTATAAAAGAGCTCCTTTATGTAAGGGTGCCAGAAGTTGGAAACGGTCCATGTAATTGGGTTATTTCGAAAGAAACAAAGAAACAAGATGCTTCGATTGGTACAGATTTCAAATTTCAAATAAAGAGCGTCATTCTAGAAGACGCGTGGAAGTCAGCAAACATAGGAAGCCTGCATGCTTCGAACGTGGCGTGATTTTAGAATAGGGCCGTTATGGTCAAGACACTATAAATAGGTGTTCTTATGTTAGATTTAGTATGTTCACTTTTATGTACTAAAAGATCTCAAAATACTCAAACTACCGTGAATTAAGGAAAACGGGTCAGAAGATACAATGTACGTATTGAACATCATTACTTTTTTACAATTTCAATACAAGTCTTACAAGTCTTGTTATATTTAGTTCGCCATTACAGTATTTCTGCCCTTAAATCCTTCGATTTCCTTGCATTCCCTTGTTTTAATTGCCTTTAAACACAGTCACTTCGTTAGAAACTTTACTTCTACTTTATCCTTTTAGTCAAACACTTATCTTTACATTCAAGCCCAAGTCTAATTCGAAGTCTTTCCTGCCTACATTCAGTTAGTTTATTCCTATAGACCATTTTAGAAATCTTTCCTAAGAATCTCGTATTCGAACTTAACATACAATATAAGTCTATCAATATAATAGATATGAACATGGAAATAAGTTATGACACGTGTGTTCTAGGATCAATCTAGTCGATCCTGCAAGTAACCAATAATAATTAGTAAATTGGAAGACTAGCGGTTGTTTACTAGAAATCACTATAAACAAATTGGCACACCTGATGGGACAGTGTCATAACAAAAAGTTTTATCAAACATATTAGAGAAGTTTTAGGATTTTCTGAGTGTGGAGCGCGTTTCGGTACATGAACCTTCGAAGCGGCAAAATAAAGAATAACAATCCACATATACCCAGAAAACAACGTACCAAAACAATGGTTAATACAACCAACCAAGATGGGGTACAGAATCCCCCACAGGGGGCTGCAACAATCGTTTCAAGTTCGATTGATGCCTCCAATGCCATTCCTGTTGGCAGTTCGAATACGATCCCAGTAAGTACATTAGACATGCCATCAAACGTGTCTTCAGTGCAAACTGCGCCACACATAGGGAATCAACAGTATTCGACCCCCCCTAGGCCTCCAGGTTTCAAACCTTTGAGACCCAGAAATCCTCAGTATGGGATGCCAACTTCGTTTATGGCAGGGTTACATAATATAACAACTTCGTCCCCACTCCAAGGATCTGGTTCAGGAATGAACCATTTGGGTACAAATTTCCAGAATATAGGAAACTTTGCCCAAATGCCTACTCTTACAACTAATAGCCAGGCAGCGCTTAGGCAACAGATGGATGATAGAAATCATGATATAGTAGGCATCCTAGCCCGCGAAATGAATGCTATTTTCAATCCCCTAATCCAGAATATAAATAGAACAAACCAAGAAAATGCAGCCCAGATGGCCAGAATAGCAGATTTCTTTGGTGCCCCTAATGCGCCTGCAAGGCCTAGGCAAAACCCAGTGGTAATTCGAAATGAAGAACCCATAATTGAACAAATTCGACCCCCTGTACAAGTGGTCGAAGAAAGAAATATAGGGGTGAGATTAAGAGACCAGGGAATTCAGGAAGTTCAGAATGAACAGCCTAGACCTATAATGATGGTGAATAGGGACCAAAATGCAGACGAAATTGTTCATAGAATTAGAAATGACAATTTAGTGGCAGAAAATAACCTCACCACCATGATTGAAAGAATAATGGCTCAGAATGTTTTAAATTCAGGATTTAGGAGGCCAAACTACACGTCTCCTATTATAGATTATATTATGCAAACAGAATTACCCAGGGGCGTTAAAGTTCCTAAATTCACGAAATTTGCTGGAGATACAAGTGAATCAACAGTGGAACATATAGCAAGATATTTAACAGAAGCAGGAGATATAGCAAATAATGAAAATCTTAGGATAAAATACTTCCCAAGTTCTTTGACAAAGAACGTGTTCACTTGGTTCACCACCTTGCCCCCTGGATCTGTAGACACCTGGCCTTATTTAGAAAAGCTTTTCCAGGAACAATTTTATATGGGTCAGTCTAAAATCAGTCTCAAGGAACTAGCAAGCATTAAGAGAAAATTCACGGAACCAATAGATGAATATTTGAATAGATTCCGTTTATTAAAATCCAGATGCTTCACAGTGGTCCCTGAACATTAATTAGTCGAAATGGCTGCTGGGGGCCTAGATTATTCCATTCGAAAGAAATTCGATACACAGTATCTTAGAGATATGGCCCAACTAGCAGACAGAGTGCGTCAGGTCGAAAGATTAAAAGATGAAAAAGCTAGGGCTAGTAAAAATCATAAGAAAGATAGAATAGCCTACATAGAGGCTGAAGAGGAAAACATAGATGATTCTCAAGACCCTTATGATTTCGATCAGTTCGAAATAGATCTTGCAGAACTAAAAGAAGCACCCCCTTATGCTTGCAAAGTTCTACTTCCTTCCAATGGAAAGGATTCTGTCGAAAGTGAAAGGAATGATAAATTCCCCAAGAAAATATATACTTTCGATATAACTAAATGTGATGAGATATTTGATATACTTGTTAAAGATGGCCAGTTAATAGTTCCTCCTAACCTTAAGATTCCTCCGTTGGAAAAAAGGAAAAAGAGGGGCTTTTGTAAATATCACAACTTTTTAGGCCATAAAACCTCACAATATTTTCTTTTCAGGGATCTGATACAGAATGCAATCAAAGATGGCAGGCTGAAGTTCTCAAACAAGGGAAAGAATCCAATGAAAGTTGATACTGATCCGTTGCTGATGGCAGAGACTAACTATGCTGAACCTCTAGACATCAATGTGGTGGAAATTACTGAGGGGAAAGTTGAGTCGAAGGAGGAATTCGAAGAGGATGGGGACTTCATCTTAATCGAAAACGAAAGAGAGGCTACTGATGGCCTCCTATTGATTAAAAACGAAATAGAGGCTACTGATAGCCTCCCAAAGGTGCTCAAAGCAAAGATATTAAGTGATAGAAAATTAGCTAAGGCCACTGAAGGTCTTAGGATGAAATTTGAAGAAGTCAAAATTTCTGATGACCAAATGCTGGGAGTGAATATGGTGGACTTCGAACAGCCTAACGCTGAAATGGAAGAAGTGGAACGCTGCTTAGAGAGGGAAAGAGAACAAAGATGAGAGAACTTACCTAGAAAGGACGCAGGTTTGCGTGAATACCTCTTCCACTGTCATAAGAAAAATCAGGAAAAGTTGTTATGCCCAAGGTGCAGTATCATCTGCAACCCCAGAATTGCTGCTGAATTTGAAAGGGCCCAGCATGAATGAACATGAGTCAACTGGAGGCAAGACAACCAACTATACAAAGTCTATCCAAAAGCTGATGAAAGTCTGCTCGAATTCCTGGTTCGTTTCCACAAGATTGGAACATAATGCTTGATATGTCCCAGATGTGCAGCAGTGTATGATAATGAAATGACTGAAGCATTCGAGAGAATTCCATTTGCGTCAGGCTAGGGGCACCAAGGCAGAATGCCTTCGAATCTTGTTAGCACATCCAAAAGTATGCCAAGGAGGCCAGATAGCCCTTATCCCAGGGGAGCAAAGAGAGTTTCCTTTAAACTACCTGCAGAAATCCCCACTGATAGATGGCTGCAAGTGAATGCTGATAAGGGAAAAGGGAAGTGGTGCAGCTTCGATCGAGGAGGCAGGACTGCAATGGCTTACAGGAGGCAATTCAATTCAAACAGGAGGGAAGAAATAAGATTGGAGAATTATAAAGGCAGAAACCCAATGTCTCGCTCTTAGTGGCGCAGACACCAAAGAAACCAAAAAGCAGCAAGGGATTCGAAACCTACAGGAGTAGGAGAATCCAGTACCAATAACCCAACATCACTGAACCAGACTGGGGGCAAACCCCCAGTGTCCAGGAAACTTTTTTATCCACAGAAGGACGCTAAGGAAAATAGGACTCAGAAGGAAGCTGCGAACAAAGAGGACTTGATGACTGATGCCTTCGAATCTGAGGGGGAATCCTTCTTCAATGCAAACTGCAATGTTTCGGTGCTGCCTTGTGAATACAATCATGAAACAGAGGTTTATGCTGATGAGGAGACTGATGAGGACGAAATGGCCAGACATAGGCCAGTATGCTATTATGTGATGAACAATGGAGCGGTCGAAGAGCAGAATGATTTCTTTGAAAAGCCAGACGAAGGAATGAAAAACCATCTCAAACCCTTATTCATCAGGGAAAAGGTGGAACAATATGGTGTGAACAAGGTTCTGGTAGATGGTGGAGTTGTTGTCAATCTGATGCCCCAATTCATGCTGAAGAGAATAGGAATGCAGGATTCAGATGTTAGACCTCACAACATGGTGCTTTCGAATTATGAAGGGAAGGTTGGCCAGACTTTGGGAGTAATACAAGTTAACCTGACAGTTGGTTTCCTCACAAGGCCAACAATGTTTATGGTCATTGTTGCAAAAGCAAATTACAATTTGTTGCTTGGCAGGGAATGGATCCATGGAGTTGGAGTTGTACCTTCTTCAATGCATCAAAGGCTGGTGTTGTGGAGAGATGATGGGATTATTGAAAATATAGAAGCAGACCAAAGTTACTATATGGCAGAAATCAACAATGTGGACAAAAGAAATTTCGACAGAAATATGGCCAACATAGGGCCATGTCACCCACCTGAGGAATATTTCGAGCCTAATGAAAACGCTTATTATTCCCTAACCTTGTGTCCCAATGGATTCCAATGGGATAGGGAAATCATGTGGGATGGGCAGGTGACTGAGAAAGATGGAGAGACTTCGACGATACGGCCAACTGGCTGGGCAAGCGAAGGTTATTATGACTGAATCAAATTACTACCAAAAGATTTCGGCCTATTTGGCTGAGAACAAACGAAGAACGGCTCTCGAAGCCGAGATACAAAACATGGCTGTCGAAGCCATAGACAAAAAAGAAATAGCAAATCCTAAAGGAAACCATTCATCCTCACCCTGTGATGGACAAGCTTCTGAACTGATGGATCAAAGACTAGATGCCATTTATGATCAAGAGCCCTTGGGGTTCGAAAAGGATCCAGAGTCATCAAGCGCTAAGATGCTGGCCCAAGATACTTTGGAGGAAGTTGATATCGGGGATGGTGTTGAAAAAAGGATTACATACATCAGTGCGAAGCTTAGTCCCAATTTAAAAGGCAAAGTGGTTAAAATGCTCAAACAAAACAGAGATTGCTTCGCCTGGGACTATGATGAAATGCCTGGTTTAAAGAGGGAACTGGTAGAACATAGGCTTCCAATCAAGGATGGCAAGAAGCCCATCAAGCAGATGCCTAGACGATTCGCTCCAGAAATCCTCTCAAAAATAAAGGCAGAGGTGGAACGGCTCCTTCGATGCAAATTTATCAGGACCACAAGGTACGTAGAATGGCTTGCTAACATTGTACATGTTATTAAGAAAAATGGCTCTTTACGAATTTGCATAGATTTTAGGGATTTAAACACTGCCACCCCAAAAGATGAATATTCCATGCCTATCGCAGAAATGCTGATTGATTCTGATGCGGGTTTCGAATACCTGAGTATGTTAGATGGATACTCTGGGTATAATCATATTTTTGTTGCTGAGGATGATGTTCCCAAAACTGCATTCAGATGTCCAGGCGCTTTAGGCACTTATGAATGGGTAGTTATGCCCTTTTGACTAAAAAATGCTGGGGCAACATATCAGAGGGCAATGAACATTATTTTTCATGATTTCATTGAGTCATTTATGCAGATTTATATAGATGACATAGTAGTCAAATCTGTTTCTGATGAGGATCATTTGACTCACCTTTGCCAGTCATTCGAAAGAATGAGAAAACATGGCTTAAAAATGAATCCTCTTAAATGTTCTTTCTTTGTTCAGGCTGGGGATTTCCTAGGCTTTGTAGTCCACAAGAAGGGGATCGAAATTAACTTGAACAAGACGAAGGCTATTATGGAGACGAAACCTCCTTCAACAAAGAAAGAGTTGCAATCTCTATTGGGTAAAATTAACTTTTTAAGGAGATTCATATCTAATTTGAGTGGGCGAACTCAAGCTTTCTCTCCACTCCTCCGTCTCAACCAAGGGAATTTTGAATGGAATGCGCAGCATCAGGAGGCATTCGAGAAAATCAAAGCTTATTTGATGCATCCTCCTATACTTGCACCCCCTTCTAAAGATAAACCAATGAGCTTGTACATCTCTGCCTCCAATGTAACTATAGGTAGTATGTTGGCCCAAGAAAATGATGATGGCGTCGAAAGAGCCATCTATTATCTTAGTAGGGTCCTAAATAAAGCAGAGGCTAAGTATAGTAGCATTGAAAAACTATGCCTCTGTCTGTATTTCTCTTATACAAAACTTAAATATTATATTAAACCAGTTGATGTTTATGTTTCATCTCACTTTGATGTTATTAAACATATGCTTTCGAAACCAATCATGCACAGCAGGATTGGAAAATGGGCCTTAGCGCTCACTGAGTACAATTTGACCTTCAAGCCTTTAAAAGCTATGAAAGGACAAGTAGTTTTAGATTTCATAGTGGATCACTTTGTGAGTGAGGACTTCGCGTTAGATTATGTTGAGATCCAGCCTTGGAAATTATCCTTCGATGGGTCAACACATAAATATGGAAGTGGTGTTGGAGTCCTTATAATTTCTCCTGAGGGAATTCCAACAAAATTCAAGTGCAAGTTAGAAGGCCCTCCTTGTTCGAACAACGAAGCTGAGTATGAAGCATTAATTGCTGGACTTGAAGCTTTCTTAGATTTGGGGGCAACCAGAGTCGAAATTACGGGAGACTCAGAGCTGGTCATCAAACAGATAACCAAAGAATACAAATGTATCAAGGAAAATTTTATCATGTACTTCGTTATTGCTAATAGATTACTCAAAAAATTTGAATATGTGGATATAAAACATATTCCCAGAATTGATAATCAGGAGGAAAATGACTTGACTCAAATAGCTTCAGGATATAAGACATCTAGAGAAAAACTCCAATATCTCATAGAAACAAGAGGCAGAATATTGGCTACCAAATTATCACCATTAGACTTGGAAACTTCGAAACTAGGTTATGCAGATCAGAAAGAATTCGAAGTACTAAATATTGATACTTTGGCAGATACAGATTGGAGAAGTCCCATAGTAAATTACCTGAAAGAACCTTCAGTAAGTATAGAGAAAAAGACCAAATATAGGGCATTGTCTTATGTCCTAATAGGAAATGAACTTTTTAAGAAAAACCCAGAAGGTATATTACTCAAGTGTTTAGGAGAAAATAAAGCATATTTAGCAGTATCCAGTGTGCACAGTGGGGCATGTGGGGCACATCAAGCAGGTCACAAAATGAAATGGTTGTTGTTTCGATATGGAATGTATTGGCCCACTATGCTCAAAGACTGCATAGAATTTGCTAAAGGTTGCGAACAATGCCAAGTTCATGCAGGTATTCAACATGCTCTTGCAAGTGAGTTACATTCAATTGTTAAGCCTTGGCCTTTTAGAGGATGAGCATTAGATCTAATTGGTGAAATTCGACCAGCATCATCCAAAGGACAGAAATATATCCTTGTGGGTATAAATTATTTTACAAAATGGGTCGAAGCAATTCCTCTAGTGAACGTTGATCAAGAGGTCATTATGGAATTTATCCAGAGGCAAATAATTTACAGGTTCGGAATATCAGAAAGTATTACAACAGATCAAGGTTCAGTTTTCACAGGGCAAAAAATGAAAGAGTTTGCAAAAGAAATGGGATTTAAATTACTAACGTCAACTCCTTACTATGCTCAAGCTAATGGACAAGTAGAAGCAGTCAATAAAGTCATAATAGGTTTGATAAAGAAACATGTAGGACGAAAGCCAAGAAATTGGCACAAAACTTTGGACCAAGCTTTGTGGGCATGTCGAAATCTCCTAAAGAAGCAATGAATACTACTCCGTTTCGACTTACCTTTGGACATGACGCCGTGTTGCCAGTCGAAATACACTTACAATCAATAAGAATCCAAAGACAAAATGAATTACCAACTGATCAATATTGGGAAATGATGATGAATGAATTAGTGGACGTGGATGAAGATAGGCTACATGCTTTAGAAGTTATGAGAAGACAGAAAGAAAGAGTAGCCAGAGCATACAACAAAAGAGTTAAAAGTAAGTTGTTCTCAACCAATGACCCGGTATGGAAGGTTATATTACCTATGGATAAAAAGAACAGATTATTAGGTAAATGGTCACCCCATTGGGAGGGTCCCTTTCGAGTATTGAAAACATTTTCGAATAATGCTTACGAAATAGAAGAATTAGCGGAAGATAGAAGAATCTTGAGGGTAAATGGGAAATACTTAAAAAGGTATAAACCATGCTTGCAAGAGGTTAGAATCACTGCAGGATAATAAAAAATATATATAAACATGAAGCCAAAATGGTATTATATAAGTGCCAGAATGGTTGTGTTCAATCATTTACAATAAAAAGCATTAACAAAATACATTCAACAATCAGAAAGGGGCGTTTCGTTTATTGGACGTTTTTGCAGAAAGTAGGACACTTACTCTGCCATCGTGTACAGTAATATCATCATGAGTTTTTGATACTCTCCAAATAGCCTGGATGAGTCAAAGAACAAGTATTTCTTTATATCTGTCGAAATACATGTTCTTGGGGGGCAATTTGTTAGCTGGCTATTTCGAATAAGGAGGAAACCACTACCAAAATAATATTTCGAATAAAGTACCTAAGGAGATTAATATCAATATTGGATATTGGTGGGAGATATGGAGTCATTATGTTGAAGGATTATTCAATTTCCAGCAGATTTCGATTTGGACTTGTTTTGGTGTTCGAATTATAAAAGAGCTTCTTTATGTAAGGGTGCCAGAAGTTGGAAACGGTCCAGGTAATTGGGTTATTTCGAAAGTAACGAAGAAACAAGATGCTTCGATTGGTACAGATTTCGAATTTCAAATAAAGAGCGTCATTCTAGAAGACGCGTGGAAGTCAGCAAACATAGGAAGCCTGCATGCTTCGAACGTGGCGTGATTTTAGAATAGGGCTGTTAGGGTCAAGACACTATAAATAGGTGTTCTTATGTTAGATTTAGTATGTTCACTTTTATGTACTAAAAGATCTCAAAATACTCAAACTACCGTGAATAAAGGAAAACGAGTCAGAAGATACAATGTACGTATTGAACATCATTACTTTTTTACAATTTCAATACAAGTCTTACAAGTCTTGTTATATTTAGTTCGCCATTACAGTATTTCTGCCCTTAAATCCTTCGTTTTCCTTGCATTCCCTTGTTTTACTTGCCTTTAAACACAGTCACTTCGTTAGAAACTTTACTTCTACTTTATCCTTTTAGTCAAACACTTATCTTTACATTCAAGCCCAAGTCTAATTCGAAGCATTTCCTGCCTACATTCAGTTAGTTTATTCCTATAGGCCATTTTAGAAATCTTTCCTAAGAATCTCGTATTCGAACTTAACATACAATATAAGTCTATCAATATAATAGATATGAACATGGAAATAAGTTATGACACATGTGTTCTAGGATCAATCTAGTCGATCCTGCAAGTAACCAATAATAATTAGTAAATTGGAAAACTAGCGGTTGTTTACTAGAAATCACTGTAAACAGTGGCCAGATATTGTCCACGCGTTGTTCGTCATGAAGGATACGGAGGAAGTCTGATATAGTCTTTCTCACCACGTGACCATATGTTGGCCACATGTCGCTCATTAATAAATTGCATAATTTTTAATATTTTTGTAAAATATTGAATTAATAATTATATGACTAAATTAATTCCAAGTAAAATCAAATCTAATAATTAAAGAACATATTTTTTTTATATTATCATGTTTTTATTGTTTTTGTGTTATTTTTTTATTGGTTAGCTAAATAAATAACTTATAAAAATCTACACTAGATATGTATTAAAAGAAACATGGGGTGTAGCTAGTAGAGAGTGTGTATATCATAAGAAATGAGTTTGAAGAATCCAAGATCCCGATTGTCCTTTAAACCCCTAATTCTAAAATTACTAAATAATAAATATATATAACAAAATTCAACAATAAAATAAATAAAAAAATAAAAGCTAATAAACTTAGATGCACGCGGCGTCCTTTTATATACAAGATACATAACTTTTCCAACACTTTTATTCTCCCAATCCGCAAGCGGCACATGTCAATATTAAAATAAATAAAAATAAAAAAACAACCAACACATAAGTACCACAAAGATAGATATCCCTCAACAAACCAAATGAATTAGATAAGATATCTCTATTTCTCCTCCAAAATAGTGAAATTCATTCAAGCATCATAGTAAAAACAATAGAAGCAAAGAGAAAGGGATGGGTACCGCCAAAAACTCAGAGGCGGAGCTTGATGTTGCAATATTATCGATTGTCGTCGGAGGAATGCTGTTTCTTGGCGGCGGACGAAGGGTTGGACGGAGGAGTGGAGCCCGACGAGGAGGGGAGTGATGATGCACAGAGGATGACGATGATGATTAAGGTGACGGAGGCTCCACCAGGTTTAAGGTTTCGGATCTCGAAACCCAAACCCCAAATATGGATATGAACAACGGTACGGAGGTCCTTTTACTGCAACACTTTCTTCCCCCTCTACTGTAATTTTCTATAACTTTCGATACTTCCCGCTGTAAGAAATTTTTATCCTCCTCATTATGTAATATTAGTTTTTGTTTTATAGTGTTTTTTAGGATCAGTATATTTGGTAATGATTTAAGTTGGTTTATTGTTTAGCAAATTAGGGAAGTTTTTTTTGGCAACAAATTCAATCAGTTTTAATTATGCCCGTAATGGTATTGATTTTGTTTGATTCTATTTTGAATATAATATTGTTTCCATTTTAGTTGTAAATATATGATTATGTATTTGATTATGTTGTCCTAGAATTTTAGGGAAACAATAAAGTTGTCTGTAACACTTTTAATTTGTTTTTGCTTGTGGATTCAAGGTTTGAATGCAAAAGAAAAAATTCAATTTCGAGTTGATACAGTCCTGATTTTGTATTGAATGCACTGGGACAATTTTAAAAAAAAGAGTCTGGGTTTGTTTGGATTTATTTCGTTTTGTGTTTTAACAATTCCTATAGTAATAGTTTTTTTGACTTGGGCCAAATATTTTATTTGTGTTTTGGGCTTGTACGCTTCTGTTTGGACTGGGCCTGTAAGGTTTGAGCTGTGCAAAAAAAAACCCTTTTTGTCAACTTTTCTTTTAATTGATAAAACCAAACAATGGAGTTAAGTTTAATATATAATGTTTAAATATAATAATAGAAATCAGTATAATGAATAGTTATAAACTAATAGTAATGTTAATAATGACGTCACTTCTAACATAATAATATTAGTAATAAATGATTATGATAATAATAATAATAATAATTAATTAATTATAATAAAATAATAATAATAATAATAATAGTGTTATTAACAAAATATTTTTAAAACAAAAATCAAAAACTTGAAAAAGACCATATTGTTTTGGTTATTAGGCCTTATGCCAACATTTTTCCTTTTTTTTTTCCTTAAATTAACAAAATAAGATTAATTTCAAAAAATAAAAAATGTTACTTATAATAATATTAATAAATAATAATAATAATAATAATAATCATAATTACCGTAAGTAAACAAACATTTTCTTTTCAAAATAAATCAAAAATTTGAAATGGGCTTTATCAAAACGAATTTGTTCACACCTCCCTTATTAAAACGATACACCTTCTTTTAAACTTGAAACAAATTTTAAAACTTAATGGACTATCAGATATTGATGGTCCATTTTACACCGACACACCCCTTTGACTTTAAATAGCCCTATAAAAGTGAAAACTAAATAATAAAATTTATTTGAAGAAAAACCCTAGATTAGGGTAGGGCAAATTTGGGGTATGACAGACATGGTCATAAAATACACACCCCTAAATTCACATTTCACATATGGGCACATACATGACATAAAATACACTAGTGATTCTTATTTTATGAACTCTTATGATAAACCAAAATTCAATCATAATTATGGAAACTCTAACCAACAAGGACCCAAAAAGATATGGGTACCTAAGGATAAAATCATTTATGTTGCAGATGTCTTTAACATCAAAGTTGAAACACCAGTTTTGGTACCTGTACATTGGATGCTCTCGACACATGAAGGGAAGAAAGCATATGTTCCAAAGTCCAGAACTTAAATTTGGAGGTTATGTAGTTTTCAGAGGCAATCAGAAAGGAAAAATAATTGGCTCTGGAACTATTGGTAACGGTACACTTCCTTCTATAAATAAGGTTCTCTTAGTAGATAAATTAATGCATAATTTGTTGCCCATAAGTCAATTAAGTGACAACGGTTATGATATAATCTTTAATCAAAAGTTTTGAAAAGCAGTTAGTCAGAAAGATGGAACTATCCTTTTTAATGGTAAGAGAAAGAACAACGTTTATAAGATTAAACTTTCTGAAATAAAGAGTCAGAATGTAAAATGTCTTATGTCTGTTAACAATGAGCAATGGGTTTGGCACAGAAGATTGAGGCATATTAGTATGAGAAGAATATATCAGATTAACAAACTAAATCTGGTCAGAGGACTTCCTAACTTGAAGTTCAACTCAGATGCTCTGTGTGAAGCGTGTTAATAAGGTAAGTTTGCAAAACCCTCTTTCAAATCTAAATTTTTTGTTTCTACCTCTAGACCATTAGAACTTCTGCATATAGATCTGTTTGGACCAGTGAAAATTGCATCCATAAGCGGAAAGAAGTATGAATTAGTGATCGTAGATGACTATAGCAGATGGACATGGGTAAAGTTCTTAAGACACAAGGACGAGTCACACTCTGTGTTCTTTACCTTTTGTAACCAAGTTTAGAATGAAAAATAGTTTAGAATTGTAAAAGTCAGAAGTGATCATGGTGGTGAATTTGAAAATAAAAGTTTTGAAAAGTTTTTTATGAAAGTTGCATTTCTCATGACTTCTCTTGTCCTAGAACTCCCCAACAAAACAAATTTGTAGAACGAAAAAATAGAACTTTACAAGAAATAGCCAGAACCATGATCAATGAGACTAACATTGATAACACTTTTGGGTAGAGGCAACTAACACAGCATGCTACATTCAGAATAGAATCTCCATAAGACCTACTCTGGAAAAGATTCCATATGAACTGTGGAAGAACAGAAAGCCCAACATTTCTTACTTCCATCCATTTGGATGTATCTGTTATATGTTGAACACTAAAGAACATCTGAACAAGTTTGATTCTAAGACACAAAAGTGTTTCATGTTAGGATACTTTAAACGCTCAATAGGTTATAAAGTATATAACACAAAAACACGAATTGTGGAAGAATCCATTAGTGTCAGATTTGATGATGAGCTTAGCTCTCAAAAGTCAAAGCAGGTTGAACATTTTGCAGATATAGAAGTTCAAATTACAGTTACTAAAGACAGATCTTATGAAGACATATCTCTTGAAGACAAAAGCTCAAAAACTCAGTCCAATACAGAAAAAGACATCAACACCAACACTACAGAAACTTCTGAAGAACCCATCCAGAAAAGACAATCCAGAAGCAGATCAGTACATCCTGAAGATATGATTCTAGGAAAGAAGGATTATCCAATCAGAACAAGATTTATGTTCAGAAATATTGAAGAACTTCAAGATAATGATTGGATACTTGTAATGCAGGAAGAACTTAATGAATTTACCAGAAACGATGTATGGGATCTAGTTCCCAAACCAAAAGGCTTCAATATCATTGGAACTAAATGGGTCTTCAGAAACAAGCTAAGTGAACAAGGAGAAGTCATTAGAAACAAGGCACAACTGGTTGTACAAGGTTATAGTCAACAAGAAGGGATAGACTATACAAAGACCTTTGCTCCAGTCTCCAGGTTAGAATCTATCATACTTTTAATTTCATTTTCTATAAATAATGACATCACTTTTTATCAGACGGATGTCAAAAGTGCCTTTTTAAATGGTTACATTAACGAAAAATTATATGTGCACCAACCCCCTGGCTTTGAAAATACAAAACATCCAGGGTATGTTTATAATAATAAGAAATCATTATATGGTCTGAAACAAGCTCCCAGAACTTGGTATGAAAGACTAAGTAACTTTCTCTTAGAAAAAGAATTTACTAGAGGAAAAGTGGACACAACTTTATTATGTAAAACATTTAAAAATGACATTCTGATTTGTCAAATTTACGTTGATGATATTATATTTGGATATACTAAAGCCTCGCTAGGCAAAGAGTTTGCTAAGTCTATGCATACAGAATTTAAAATGAGTCTGATGGGAGAACTCAAGTTCTTTCTGGGAATTCAAATTAATCAAGCTCCAGAAGGAAACTTTATACATCAAAGAAAATATATCAAATAACTTTTGAAGAAATTTGATATGTCATAAAGTAAGCCATACAAAACTCCAATGCATCCTACATGTATTCTAGAAATGGATGAGGTAAGTAAGAAAGTAGAACATAAGCTCTACAGAGGTATGATTGGTTCTCTCCTTTACTTAACATCTTCAAGACCTGATATTCTCTATAAAATTTACTTATGTGCTAGACTTTAATCAGATCCCAGAGAATCTCAGTTAACAGCAGTTAAGCGAATTTTCAAGTATCTCGAAGATACTATTAATCTTGGTATTTGCTATAGAAAATCTAGAGAATATAAATTAATAGGATACTGTGATACAGACTTTGCTAGAGATAGAATAGAAATAAAAAGTACTTCTGGAAGTTGCCAGTTTCTGGGAGACAACTTAATATCCTGGTCAAGCAAAAGACAATCCACCATTGCACTATCAACTGTTGAGGATGAATATATAGTTGCAGTTGGATGCAGCACTCAGATGCTCTGGATGAAAAGTCACCTTGAATATTATCATATATAAGAGATTAGAATTCCTATCCTCCATGATAATACTTCTGCTATTTGTCTTTCTAAAAGTCCTATTTTACACTCTAGGGCTAAACATATAGGAATTAAACACCATTTCATTAAGGACTATACTTAGAAGGGAATTCTTTTCTTAAAATTTATAGATGCAGATCGTCAATGGGCTGACATCATTACAAAACCCCTTGCCGAATATAGATTTTATTTTATTCTGAAAAATCTTAGTATGGAATTATGTCTAGAATGAAAATGCTATTTCTGTATGCTTAACTCTCAGAATGTTCTGATTTTTTTTGTGAACATCTGAGCAATGGTGCTTCATAAGTGAGAAGGAAAATTGACTTAGAAACTATCTAGAAGATCTGAACATTTAACCAAAAAATTTCATTTTAAGATAGCATCATGTACTTCACCACATCAGCATATGTTAACCCTAAACATAACGTCACTCTCTAAGGCTTAACACATGCTTAAAATCTGAAGGGCCAGAACGTTTGAGCTGATGCATTGAGGCGCGAGTCAAATTGGTAACTGTTTCAAAAGATCTTTACGCTATCCCCTTCGTCAGAAATCATTTATTGCTGTTAATCATTATGTTTTTTTAGTTGCAATTAATTTCATGTTTTTTGGCTATTTATACACTTCTCTCATAATCACTTTTCACCATAACCCCCAGTCACTATTTGTTTTCTCTGAAATTGCTTTTCCCCACTTTTCTTCTAAATCCTAAGATTTGTGAACAATGGCTTCCTCCTCTCAACAACAACAAAATCTTGCTCCTTCTTCAACTGTTCCTAATTCAAGCTCCATCCCAAGCAAAGTAAACTACGTTGAACCAGAAAGGACTCTCCTCACTCCGGTGGATAATCTTGAAGTTCTCTATGAACTTATGGTTGATTTTGAAAGTATGCAATAAAATGGCCATAATCTTGTTCCTGATGTGGAATTTCAAGGATGGACTAGATTCTTTGATAGGTTAATTGGTCCAGTTTTTCCAAAACTTGGCAAAAAAAATTGGGTTCATGCTAAGGTATTTGTAATACGGTGGGAGAACAGACTTTTGCATTTTATCGCAAATGTGTGGATAGCTAGAGTCGCCACCAACTTTTATTTTATCCAATAAGGAAAGGGTGAAAAGAACATGAAAGACCTTTAAGATTTTGAGTTCGAGGTTAAGATATGAAAAGGGAAGGAGTTAGCACCCTTTTCATCCATAGTTATCTATGGGCTCTTAGTCGCTAGCTCATTTTTGAAAATTTCTTTTTTGTGTAAGTGTTCTGAAAAATATTTTGAAAAGCCAAAGTATGGCTAACTTTGTAATGGTTCTTGTATCAGTTGTCAAGAACGCGTACAAAGTATTTTAGAAAATATTTTTGAAAGTGATGTGTGTAAATTTTTTTTAGAAAAGTTGTGAGCGAGTGATTAATAGTTCTTTGCCCACTCAAGGTCGTTCTTGTTATTTTCCTTCTCCTTTAGAGATAGTGTTATCCATACCATTAGCTGGTAGGTAGCCTCATCTATTGGATTTGAAGGGACGATCGAGGGTCATTGTATGGTCATCGAAGGAAACAGATAAGGATACTTTATAAATTTATCGGAGGGACTAGATAATTTTTCATAGGCAACATCGAAGGGTCATCAAGGGACTATGATCTTTTGTTCGGAGGGACTTTGCTAAAGTATCCCTATTTTCGAGGGACATGACCATGTTTCCGAAAGGCAACAAAGAGAGGTTACCCTAGAGGTGCGAGTGTGAGTAGTGATTCAATTCAATTATTTTATCTTGTATTTAGGGTTATGCTATCGGTTGATAATTATCTTACCATACACGCCTAATTACTAACAACATACAATACAGCAGAAATATAAATATGGGGAAAATAAAGGTACTACGCTATTACATGGCTTCTGGAAAGTACATGGCTTTCAGGCTCTTTTGATCATCAAGAATGATCTCAACTTACTCTATAATGTCCCTGGAATCGATTTGGATGGTTATCTTACTTGGAGAAAGGCTAGAAAAAAAGTTTCAT
The DNA here is from genome assembly GCA_948472305.1 of Vicia faba. Classification (NCBI taxonomy): domain Eukaryota; kingdom Viridiplantae; phylum Streptophyta; class Magnoliopsida; order Fabales; family Fabaceae; genus Vicia; species Vicia faba. Next base: position 520,934,770 of record OX451738.1, read on the forward strand.
GTTTTCCCTACTTTGAGAAACTTTGAGGTTTTTTGTGGGATTATTCTTGCAAGGTTTTCATGTCTTTAGTGTATGAATGTCTTGGGTATTTATAGTGCAAGATATTAGGTCAACAAAACTGAATTGAATCCAAGTCTTTCATGGTGAAATATTTGATTGACAATCTTGCATGTAATTTTCTTTTTTGAGCCAATCATGTGCCAAAAAACCCCACATGTTTCGCTAATTGATTATCTAATTTTCGGCTTTGTAATTTGATTCCAAACAACAACCATGCGCCTCATATCTTTTGATTTTGTATTTTTGATTTATTTTGCTTTTAATTAAATAAAAATCAAAATAAAAAACACAAAAAATAAATAGGTGGACTTAGAGGTTCATGATGAGTTATGGAACACGTTTGGACCTCAAAAGATAAGCCCATTAGCCCAAAACTTCAAGTTTGATCAGTTTGGGTTTCATGCATTTTCTCAAAATTGCCCAACTTGTGCAACTCATAACTTGCTCAATTTGTATCATATGAAGATGATCTTGGACTTTTTGGAAAGCTCAAGATGTCCCCTACAACCCTCATGCTGATCATTTTTTCATTTGAATAATTTATCTTGATGTAAATTGCTTTGACAAAATTTGTCTTTTTGTTGACTTTTAAAATGACCTATAATGTTTTAGCCCATATCTCTCAGATGAAGCATTTTTCGGCCTTGAGCTTAGAGAACAAAGTTGTAGAGAATTGAATTTGATTCAAAATGAGCTTTGGTTGAGAATTTTATGATGAAGCATGTGAAATTTATGCTTGGTCAAAGTTCAGATGACTTCTCTTAAAGAAAACCCTAATTTAGCAACTTTTGACTTTTGATGAATCTTGAATTTTCTTGATGAGTTATAATCAACCCTTGATCAAATGATGAATGTAACTTAAAAACATTGATGTTGACCAAAAATCTTGAAGTTTGACTATATGTTGACCATAGTTGAATTTTTACTCAATATAATTGATTTTCAATCATCTAGGCCCTTGACTGAGCAAATTGTGATGTAAGGCTTGAAACTTGACATAAGGATTCTTTGAAGTATATGAGAAACCATGAAGTCCCTTTGAGGCATTAGAAGTCCAATTTACTCTGAGAAAAACAAAACCCTAATTATAGACCACTGCTTAGGAGGAGGATCATCTGATCATTCTTGAGTAACCTTAAATACTTGATAAGCTTAGGGGCATGAGAAATTCCTTTGAAAATAAGAGGAAACTTTCGAGGTACAACAACTTCCCCTATTCAATCTTCTTAAACCTGAAGAGTTAGATTAGAATACTCGCCATTTGGGATCTGAAGGTGGAAGAGGATTGAATACCCAAGTGCCTAGAAATTTGCACTCGCCTGTGCATGAAGTAATGCTTGTTGGTTGATTGTTTTACTTAAATGGGCTTAAAAACGCAATTCATAGAACTGATAGAGTGTTGTCAGAGATGGGATTACAAATGCCATCCAAAGTAACCATTGATAGGACTATCAGAAGAATGCTTTTCAGGATTCCATTTCTGAAGGGGAAATGCTTTTCAGAACAAAGTGTTGAAGGAGATGCTTTTCAGAATAAAAATTCTGAAGGGGATGCTTTTCAGAGTGAAGTGTTGAAGAGGAAATGCATTTCATAACTCCTCTGAAGGAAAAGCTCGCCGGAACTCGGTATCTGGGGGAAATTCTTTTCAGGATTCCGTATCTGAAGGGGAAATACTTTTCAGAACGAAGTGCTGAAGAAGATGCTTTTCAGAATAAACTTCTGAAGGAGATGCTTTTCAGAATGAAGGGATGAAGGTAAGATTCATTTCAGAACTCCTCTGAAATAAATGCTTGCCAGAACTCGGTCTCTGGGGGAAATGCTTTTCAGGATTCTGTATCTGAAGGGGACATGTTTCCAGAATAAAGCGCTGAAGGAAATGCTTTTCAAAATAAACTTCTGAAGGAGATGCTTTTCAGAATAAAGTGTTGAAGGGTAAATGTGTTTCAGAACTCCTATGAAAGAAATTCTCTCTAGAACTCGGTCTCTGGGGGAAATGCTTTTCGGGATTCCATATCTAAAGGGGACATGCTTTTCAGAATGAAGTGCTAAATGAGATACTTTTCAGAATAAACTTCTAAAGGAGATGCTTTTCAGAATGAAGTGTTAAAGGGGAGATGCGTTTCAAAACTCCTCTGAAGTAAATGCTCGCCAGAACTTGGTCTCTGGGGGAAATGCTTTTCGGGATTCCGTATCTGAAGGGGACACGCTTTTCAAAACGAAGTGCTGGAGGAGATTCTTTTCAAAATAAACTTTTGAAGGAGATGCTTTTCAGAATAAAGTACTGAAGAGGAAATGCGTTTCAGAACTCCTTTGAATGAAATGCTCGATAGAACATGGTCTCTGGGGGAAATTATTTTCAGGGTTCCATCAATAAAGGGGAAATGCTTTTCAGGGTTTCATCTCTGAAGGGGACATGCTTTTCAGAATAAACTTTTGAAGGAGATGGTTTTTGTAATGAAGAGCTAAAGGGGAAAATCGTTTCATAACTCTTCTGAAGGAAATCACTTGGTCGTGTAGATAGTTGCCTCATCTTATTTCGGGAATTGATCCATAACCTGTCTGTAAATTACTGGTAATATCTTTTCATTTGCGAACTCAACCTGAAAAGACAAAGTTAGTTTTGTGCAATGTCATGATGTATGTAATGCATTGCATAATGATGCTCTTAAAATAAATGAGAATGGTATATACGTTTCTATGCATATGTTATGATTTTTTTTGTAAATGACGTATGGATGAAATATGTTATTGGTGCGTATCAGTAGCTTTGTACAATAACGTTTGACTGGAAAAAATAAATCCCCGACTGTTGCTAGGAATAAAGACAGTAGTTCTTCAACTTGACTTTACTATGGATTTCTGCTTTCGGTTTGAGGATATTCTGTCGGGGATGTTCGACTTCTGCTTGGGGATAGAAGCATTCAAGGAGAGTCGGCCATTCGTTGTCCTTTGTAAGATTTATCTTATGACTAAAGATGAAAGAATTGAAATTCTCTGATGTGCTGTATGACTAGGTTTCAGATATGAAAATTAGCTCTTCTAGGGAGGGCAACATTGAATGTCAGCTGGTCTGAAAGAAGAATCTTGTCAAGAAATAACCATACTAGAGAACTAAACTTCGTTGGGGAAATAAACCTTATAGGTTGTGGCGACTTTAATGGGGAAATAATCTTTGATGGGGATTGTTGTACCCCAAAATTTTCCCTCCCATTTTTCTCAAGGCATTCTTTCAAGGCTCCTCAAAAACTCAAGACGCTCAAGGTTTGACCAGTCAGATGCTCCTTCTAAGCCCAAAGAGCCTACAATTAGGGTTTTGAGTTTTCTCAAGGAAGTTTGGGTTACAAAGGTCTCAAGTGGCTTCCGTGGTTCTTCATAGGTCCTTGTTTCACCCCAAAATTTTCCCTCTCACTTATCAATAATTTTCTAACAAGATCTCCTTGGGCCCAAGATTGCACTAGGGTTTGATCAGCTCAAGACACCCCCTCAAACACTGATGACCAAAATTAGGGTTTGAGTTTGCACAAGGATTTTTGAACTTTATATGCCCCATATGATTTTCATGGATCATTATGGACCCCCAAGATTACTCATTTCAAGTTTCAAGCTTTGAATCACCTTTTTTATCAGTCAATTGAGCAGTTGACCTAAAAATCAATTGTATTGGGGAAAAAGTCAACCATGGCCAATTTACAGTCAAACTTCTTAATTTTTTATCCACATCAACATTTTGAACTCATATGTATCATTTGATCAAATTTGGACCACAACTCCTCAAGAAATTTGATCAAATCTCCAAAAGGGCAAAATGGTCAAAATTAGGGTTTTGACTAGGAAAGGGCAATTTCTGATTTTTGACCTAGAAAATGGTCAAATGGTTTAAGGCATGGTCTCAAGAGTCCAATTTCATCATTTTAACCTAATCACATGGTTCAAAACATTGCAAGTCCATTGGATTGACAGATGAATTTTTCAGTCAACTGATCAAAAGTCAACTGTATACTGAAAAGTCAAACTTTGATTTTTTGGTCAAATTCAGGTGCCAAAGATCATAATTCATCAAAACATGTCAAAATATGAAAATTATTCATCAACAAATCAAAAAGTCAAGATTTCATTTTGAAAAGTCAAAATTTCTAAACTTAGAAATTTTTCTAAGTGTTGGAAATTTCATATTTTTTTCACAACTTTGAACAAATTTTTCACCATGATGCAAGATAATTCAAGAGAAACTTCCAACATGAAAGTTGTATATCTCCATGAAATCTACAACTGTTCTTTACACAAATCCTTCCAAAAGTGCTTAGATCTCAAGTTATAATTTTATGAACATGTGGCCATGAAACTAAACACTTAGTGAAATTTTGCCCTAATTTGGTCAGGATTTTGACCCAACTTCATGGCACTTTTTCATATAGTTCCAAGGGGAATATTCAAGAGCAATTCAAATATGGGTTCTAGAGCACATTTCAAGATTTCCAAAATGTCCAGGAATTCCTTGAGATCATTCTTGAGTAGGGAGAATCGAAAAGATGAAGTTAGGGTTTTGTCACTTGAATTACAAGTCAATTTTGATGAACACATGAACCAAATTCATGCTAGGCTGCATAATATTTGCTTTTCAGACCTCAAACTTGTTTTTCACTCCATAATTAAATGTTTACACAGCTGTTAGGGCTTTGATCCAAGCAATTGAGCTATTATCCAAGTTGCATTTCCATTAATGGCACAAAGTTAACATTGTCATTCTTGTAAAGCAAGATTTTTGCATAAAGTTCATTCTTGAGGCTCTAACTTGTTCCCTCTGATCACACTCCATCCACAAAGTCAGAAGAAAGCTTGTTTAAAGCATAACCACTTTATCTTAGCAAGTACACAAGGCTTTGAAACTTGAATTTCTCAAAAATCACATGTTATGCATAAACTTGTGATTTTGAATTCTGATCAACAAGAAGTATCCAAACTTGTTGCTTATAAATAGAGTCACTATTTGTGAGATAAAGGATGAGCTTAAGCACCCTGAAATACACCAAAACTCTCTCAAATCATAAATTGCCTAAAAACTCAATTGTTGCACAGTTTCTGACCTTGAACATCAAACTCACATTTCCCTCGTGCGTTTCTTGGCCTTTTAGTTTCTAAAGCTTCCTTACATCAAGTGTAACCTATCTCTATCCCTGTTTCATTACTGTAACATCATTTACCATATCCTCCATAACCAAAAAAAGAGCATTGCACATTGACTTCTCTAAGTCATTTCAGCCACTCTCAACTCAAGCAAACCATTGCATTAGCTTCCTAGGACTTCAAGGAAGCTAACCTGATCATCACCGTCACTTGAAACAAGCTCAAAATCAAAACACGATTTCCAGTTTTGAGGTAATTTTTCTCAACTTGAAACTCTTCATACAGGCATCATCAATAGTTTATTTGTGAATAAAACATGTAGATATCATTGCCCTGAAGCTAACCATGTCCATAGTTTCCATTAATTTTGCTTGAGCTTAGAGAATTTTGAAACTGAAAATTCTGAAATTTTTAGGGTTCAGATTAGGGCCATTAAAGTTCATGCTTATCTTTGATCTATAGTTTTAATACTTTACATTTCTGGAATCGTGAGAAAATTTGCTACAAATTTCATGTTTACAGTTTTAATTTTTGATGAGAAATGAGCAAGTTATAGTTGGTCTGGCTAGAGGTTCAAGATGAAGTCTTCAGGGCGCATTTTGCCTTGTATATTTATTTTTTTGCTTATGTTAACAGATGTATAGTCACCCCGGTGGTAGAAACGCGCGCCTGTAACCTATGGGACATGGGTTCGAGCCCCAATGGTACCCTTTTCATTTTTCACATTTTTTTTACTTACTGATTGTTTGTGTTTTTGGCAGGCGCTGGGACCTTTGGGCCTGACTTGTTTTTGTTTTTGCTAGCTGACATCCCTGTTGACTAATGGCACCCCTGACCCAAGTTCATTTTTTTTATTTCATTTATTTTCTTAAATATATTTTCTAAATATTAAAAAAACATAAAAATACAAAAAAATGATAGATTTATATTTTGACTTATTTTATTTTATTTTTCTCACAAAAAAATATTTTTATTTATTATATTTTATTTATTTTATTAAGCAATCTTGTAAACTTAATTAATATTATGTTTTTATTTATTTATTTTTTACACCATTTAAAAATACATTATTTTTAATATTAAAAAAGGCCAAAAATATTTTATAATACTATAAATATTTTTAAGATAAAAATACCAAAAATACTTTTCTTAAACTTATTATCTTTTGATTAATTGATAGAACTAGGGTTTCACTTAAAATATTTTCTTAATAAAATTCAAATTTAAATTAATTATTTTCTTTATTTAATTAAGTTAAGACAAAATCCCTTCTTTTTTTTCATGAAAATCAAACAAAGATACATTTTCTTTACATTTTTGCATTTTTTTTGTACACTTATTCATTTTGTACTTTGTATTTATTCATTTCCTTGTACATTGATATCAATTCAATATGGTTGTAATAGATTAATTAGGTTTACATTCATTCAATTTGTATACCCCTACAAATGTTGTAATAGTGTAGTAACTTTAAAATTCCACAATTTATCGCTTTTATATACAAGTGCTAGTAATTAGGGTTTGTATGGAAAGACTAAAATCAACACTTAGAAAACCATAATTCAAGACAAAAACAAACATGAAAATGATACACTTGCACACAAGCACCCCTAGGGTTATCCCACTTAGTTGCCTTATACAAAATGACCATATTACGCATGTAAGGTATCTTAGCAAAAACAAGCAAATACAAGATCATAGTCTCTCGATGACGCTATCTAAGTTGCCTTCCAAATGATCTTAGTCCCTAAAAAAGAATTCTAAGATACCTTGAAATATTGATAATCATGGTTATACGATGACCCACGGCCGTCCCGTTTACATCCAAAGATAGGGTTGCTTATCAAATCAATGGTAGGACAATAATGTCAAAGGAAAGGGAAAATGAACAAGAAAGACTTTTTGAGTAGGTAGAATGCTCCTAATTATTTGCTCAATTTCAAACAAACATCCTTTCTATTTTCAAAACAATCACCTAGACTTTCAAAAAACATCTTACAAAACTTGAAAACATTTTTAAAAGATCAACATCTTTGTATACATTCTTACGAACAAGAATCATTACAAATATTGCCTAAACAATGGCCTCTTTACAAAATACTTTCAAAAACCACACAAAGCACAATTTCAAACAAAAGCAAGTGATCTAGCAAGTAACTAAGAGCCCATGGAAAACCATGGATGAAAAGGGTTCTAATACCTCCCCTTTTCATAACTTACCCCCAAACTCAAGAAATAATCTCAAAGGTATTTCCTGTGCTTTTTCACCTTTCCTTTTGGATAAAATAAAAGTCGGTGGTGACTCTTGCTAACCGTAACATTTATGATCAAACACAAAACCCTCAAGTCAGTTCTCCCACCGTATCACAGTCCTCAACAAGGTTCATGTCAAGTTTCAAGTCGTACATCACAAGTTTGCTCAGTCAATTGCTCAAATGTTTGAAAACCAACTATATTGGTCAAAAAGTCGATTGTGGTCAACATACAGTCAAACTTCAAGATTTTTGGTCAACATAAACATTTCGAAGTGATATTCATCATTTGATCAAGGGTTGATAATGATTCCTCAAGGAAAGCCCTCAGATCATCAAAAGTCAAGAATTGCTAAATTAGGGTTTCCTTAGGAGAAGTCAACTGAACTTTGATCAGGCATAACTTTTACATGCTTCATCAACTTTTACCAAACCAAATACCATTTTGAATAAAATTAAATTCTATACAACTTTTCTTTTATTCTCAAGTCCAAAAAATGCTTCATTTGGAAGATATGATCTAGTACATTATAGGTCATTTTCAAAAGTCAACAAAAGACACTTTTTGTCAAGGCAACTTACATCAAGATAATGTCTCTAAATGCAAAAATGATAAAAAGAGAAAGTGTAGAGGACATCTTGAGATTTTCAAAAAGTCAGAGATAATCTTCAAAGGATGAAAATTGAGAAAGTTATGAGGTGCACAAGTTGGGCAATTTTCAAGAAATGCATGAAATCTCAATTGAGCAAATTTGTGATTTTAGGTTATTGGGCCTAACTTTTTAGAGTTCAAACATACTCATGACATATCCAAGAGCCTCTAAACCTATCCATTACTTATTTTGATTTTTATTTCTATTTATTTGAATTTTTATTCATTTAAATACAAAAGAAATCAAGTGAATATCAAGTAAATGGATCAATGATTAAGTGAACTTCATTTCGATCATTCAAGGGCCCAATAATTCGTGCAAGATACACACAAATGGTCCAGGTTCATTGCAAGTTCAAAAGGGCAAGAATCACTCAAAAATGGCAACTTCTTAATGTGTTGGATTTTTGTCTCATGGACATGAGTGAGTTGTTTCCTTGCCATATTTATTTGTTTCCTTCCATTCTTTTATTCAAGCACAACAATGCAAGCTCAAAGGGGACGAAAATCTTGCATACAAGAGCCCTCTCAAAATTCTCAAAAATCAAAGAAAAGTTGCAAAATCTGTAACTTCACTTCCAGACGCTATCAATCCAAACCAAGGCCATCAATACACTCCTGAGACCTCCAGGAGTCATATCTAGTCCTCACATAGGCCTGAAGCACGCAAAACCTCTCCTTCCATTCAAGCCAGTTGGTAAGTGTGATGAAGATTCGAAACTTTGATCTCAGGCATTATTAACCATTGCTGACATGATTAATCTGTCCATATGCATCAATGGAATGCATTTGACATTTTACATGTGAGTCTTGATGCAGAAATAAGAATGTGTCATTATTAGGGAACAAAGTGTTTAAAGATTCAGATCTCATGTTACAGGCGTCTTTAAGCCAAACTAATGGCACCACTGAGATTGCAGGATCTAATATACTAGATCTAGAGTTTTGCCTTTTTTTGTTTGGTTGATTTTGCAGGTTTTGAAGAAAAACCCCCATCGGAGATGATGGTGTTTTCCACCCTCCATGGTGTTTGAAAAACGCATAGGAGGCCAACACAGGCGTGGGAGAACGAAATGTCATGATTGGCACATTGCTTTTTTTATTTATTATTTGATTTGCATAACTAATATTTTCCTTTTTAAAAAAATCAATTTTATTTTAATATACAAAAAATCACAAAATCACAAAAATATTAGATTTAAATTTTTATTAATTAAATTAATTTTGATTAATTATTTAATCACCCTTTTTTAATTAATTAACTAATTAGAATTAGATTCTCGTAATTTAATTATATTTCCAAATTAAAAACAAAAAAAAAACATTTTTCTAGTGCTTAGAACTCGTTTATGGTTTTTCATCTTTTCCCTTTTCTCCTCCGCGCGTTTGTTTTCTTTATTCGCATTATTTTCATGATTATGTAATTGCACAAAGGGATGTAATAGTTTAAACAAGGACTTTTTACATTTTTCTTTCCCCCATTTCTGGTTTGTATTCCCCCCATCCCGAGCAATGTAATAGCGTAGTTTAAATTTTCGCATTTTTTATTTTTTCGCACTTGTATATATTTAACTGCTAGATGTATGCTAATAGGTATTGCATGATAAGACTTAAAAGCGAACGTTAGAAAACATAACATTCAAGACAAATATAACTGAAATACAACACACTTCACACACGCGCACCTCTAAGATACCTCCACTTGTTGCCTTCAGAAAAACAGTCATGTTCCTCGAATGTGGGATGTTTTAGCAATGACCCTCGGTCAAAAAGATTGTAGTACCTCAATGACCCTTCAATGCTGCCTTCGGTAAATGATCTACTCCCTTACGATAAAATTTCTAAAGTTCCCTACGAGTTGCCTTTATGACTGTACGATGACCCGCGCTTGTCACTCAAACATCTAATGATAGGGCTACCCACCAACTAATGATGGGATAGCATTATCTAAAGGAAAAGAGGAAAAGAACAAAGAACTTTCGAGTAGGTAGACCGCTTATAGTTGCTTTCTCACAAAAACAAACAAAACAAATTTCTCACACATACACTCCCTTTTCTAAATATTTTTCAAAGACAAAAAACACTTTGTATGTATTCTCAATGATACGAGAATCATTACAAAGTTCGCCGCACCAAGGCGTCTTTTCAAAATATTTTTAAATACACTTACACAAAAAAGAATCATTTTCAAAGTGAGCTAGCAACTAAGAGTCCGTGGATAACTACGGATGGAGAGGGTGATAACACCTTCCCTTTCCATAACCTACCCCCCGAACTCAAAATCTTTAAAAAGGTCTTCCCTATTCTTTTCACCCTTTCCATTGTTGGATAAAACAAAAGTCGGCGGTGACTCTTGTTAACTGTAATAATTATGATAAAATGCAAAATCAGTAAAGTCAGTTCTCCCAATGTATCACAGAACTGACGACTCTACTGGGGACTATACTAAAAGTGGGGTTACCTTAGAACTAGATCATATTTAAAATGCTTAACTTGTTTGACTTGCTTGCTTTACATTTCAGGTTTATGTTTGGGTTATTCTTAGAGATCCTATACCCAGATCTGGAGCACTTTAGATAAGTAGCATTAGATAGTGGGGACTATGTGGCATAATACCGACATGGTTAGAGAAATGGCTACATTAGTGTGACACATTTGTTGGTACCAGTATCCCTTGAGTCCAGTCGAGGAGAATACAGGGCTGTTGTGTGGTGTCATAAAGCACTAATTGACCGTAGAACCTTAGTTGAATAACTTGGCCATTAGAAAGTAGTGAGATAGTCGAATTTGGTGCAAGACTAAAGTTGGTTGATACTCGATACTACACTCATTGAGATCAGACTTTCAGGATATTTTGGTCGCTAATAAAGAAGCTTGTGTTGAAACAATGCCCGAGAGAAAATTAGTGATATTGAGACTCCTAGAACCCGGTTACTTCTTTTAAGACAGGTTGAACCAACTAAACTTCAAGAGGGTATTTACCTAAAAACTCCATGCAAGCCCAAACCTAGGGCTACTTGTGTGACTTGTTTCCTTTCATTATCTGACAACTTGAACTCCTTGCAGGGCTTTATTTGTATTCATTATCTAATGATGTGAGTTCCTTGTAGGACTTGTTTGTAGTCATTATCTGATAACTTGGACTTCTTGAAAGATTTACTTGTTTAGATCATCTTACACTTTTACTTGGTTCATAGCATACACATCATGACATCATACTATAGCATTTCATTAACCAGTTCAAGGATCTCAAGGGCTTGTAATGCAGGGTTATTTTAAACCAGACGTATGGCAAGGGGATTTATTTTCCTCTAGCCAATGCCATCAAAGCACGATGTCTTGAGTCAGAGGCTATGACCCACTCGACATGGTGAGCTTGATTCTCGTAGAAGGATATTCAACGAAACGAAGTTATTCAATCAAAGCTGTAATAAAAATTCAAACATTTTCTTGTGTTTACCCCACGAGATCCTTGAAAACATTGCATGCATGTCATTACATGACAAATATTCTCAAGATAGGTTTCTCATTTTCTCACTGTTTATTTCAAAAAGGAAGATGGCTCTCTAACAAACCGTTAAAGATCTCCAGGATCAGAATACCCATCTTTAACTGACGGTCAAGGAACTTCAGGTTCAGAATGCCCAATTCCAACAGATATTCCTGAACTTAGCTAGGGGACAGGGAGAACTGAAGACGCTCATCGCTAACGGGAATCTAAACTTAAACAAGGGACAGGAAGAACTAAAGGCTCTCTTCACCAACAGGAAGAAAGAAGCTAATGTTATGTATGGCCGGAAGGGTTAGGATAAGAGAGACAACAACCAATCTGTGGGGGCAGTGCGAATCTCTAATCCAGCACTGGTGCAACAACAATGACAGGGTAGTCTATGTAAGCAGAATACACCCAAAAGACGATTCACCGAAATCAACATGCCCTTGTCTCAAGCATTGCAATACACGTTGATGATGGATTTGATTACATTGAAGGATCCTCCTCATAATCCCAACACCTCCTCTCCCCAGTATAATCCAAATACGGGGTGTGCATACCATTCTAATAGTCCTATACATGATACGAATGACTGCTGGGAGTTAAAAAACAAGGTTCAATACTTGATCGACGAGGGAGTGTTGGAGTTCACACAAGACGGTCAGAATGGATTCTTCTATCATCCCTCAAAGGCACACCATCTGAAGTGACAAGTTTAGGTGGAAAGGCTTTTTATTCATTACAATTTTCAAATTGTAATTTATTTTTATTGTTCAAACACTTATGTCAAACTTTGTTATTTGATTAATGCATTGCATATGTTTGTCTTGATTTAATCCATTCGTTTTCATTATACTGAAACTATGCTTTTACTTCCTTTTTGTGATATTCGACTCTCGTTAAAAGCTTTAAGCTTTTAGAGGGAGGATGACGAAAACAATGCCATAATCTCATACAATATGCTTTTAAATAGACCTTGCTGACGATGTACATGTGTTATTTCAAATCCTAAATAGTGAAGTTATAAGGAACTTAATCCCTAGTCAACCCCATTGAGCCTAAGAAGTAGGAGTTTTCTTTTTCTCACAAATTGAAACCTTTAATCATAACCTGGGGCAGGATAGTTTCTCAATTAATTCAATGGTGAATTCAATCGCAAGCTTTACTTTTGTATACGACAAATAGTATCGAAGATGCTCTTCTAAATCAAAATACAATGATGGTTCCTCGTAATCACCAAAACAGGCAGTCATCACCTCTCAAAAGAAAAGCCCGCTAAGTCAAAACCTATGAAGGAGACTTAGGACAAACTGGGGCATCCCACTGACTGTAATATCAAAACAGTTTAGGAAAAAATAGGGATAATAAAGTCAAAAAAGAGGTCACTACGAATCCTCAACAAAAAAAAATGATGACTGCCTTCTCAAATAAACTTTCAGTATCTGAACCATCACTGAAATATCAGGGCAAAGATTCCAGACTCAATTGGGATCTAAACGCATAATTAAATGAGCATAGGACTGAAGAACATTATGGAGAATGGGTGGGTACAAATAAATTTCGAGCCTTTATCCTTTGTTTCTTAAACCATGAATCGGACCATGTTACAACCCTTAAAAGTCCTAACTGAAACATAGGTTAGTTCGAAAGCATATTGTTACAAAAGGTATCCCGACTCCTGTAAGGCTTACTATAAATCCTGAGTTGAATTCATATTCTTACAAAATTCGGTTTGTTTACTAAAAATTCATTTTTAAAACTCCAAGACATACATAAGCTTTGCATTTTTAAATTCTATTGTTTGCATATGACTAATTGTTCGACAACAAAGAAATTTGCACAACGGATATTCAATGAACGAAAATCCTCTCAACAAACAGAATCACCTCATATGAAAAGACATTTCCAGTAACAAGCCTTTCATAATGTAGGGGCATGACATGGTGTCTAAATGATCTAGGTTAGTCAAGTCAAGATTCAAAGAATCTCTCAAAAGTGTCGAATAGCCAGGGGAAAATCTCCATATGAATTACTTGGGGAATTGAACATGAGTTCCAGCAAAGGGCCATGTACAATCAATAAAACATTTTATGGCAGTGCTACAACACTTACTACTATGGACAGTGACAATTCTTCATACCCTGTGAACACGGACATAGTCGAAAGATACTACGCCTAAAAATGACCTGCTAGGTTGACTGGCCTAGGAAAAAATAAGGGCATCCCAGCGAACCAAAAGGGTTCGGGTAAAAAATCAGGGATATATATGAAAATATTGTACACATGGTAAGTCGAAAACTTGAAAAGGAGGCCTGGGCAAAAAAGGGTATCCTGGTGGACTGAAAACTCGAAAGGGCGGTCCAGGCAAAAATTAGGGATTAAGGCGTACGACTATGTCATGTCATCTCGTCACTTGTCTATCAGTAGAAGACTTATCACCCTGATCAGCATTCACCAAGGGCTCTAGAAGTAGATGTATGTTCAAGTCTCCACGGATCCCCACAGAGCCACTTCCATAAGATTATCCCCACAAAGTAATCTTCACAAGTTCATACATTCCCTACAATTGCCACGGCAGATCACTCTGGATGATAAAGGAGTATGATTTTCTCTCCAGAAATATCACCAACCTACAGACTTCCAAGCAATACAGTTCATGGAGTTTCTCTTCCCCAAATGATCTCGTTCCTACAAGGTTATAAAACCCTCTTTCAGACTTCTGTTCTCCAGCAGAGTTCATTTCCTTAACAAGGGTGTTTCCCCAACAAGAGTATTTCCCCAACAAGGTTTATTTCTCTAACAGTTTATCATCTTCTAGATACATTTCATATACAATCTAGATATAGATTCATTCTGACATTCATTCTAGATTTTCTTCTAGATACAATTCAGATACAATCTAGATATAGATTCATTTTGACACTCATTTCAGACTCTCTTCTAGATACAGTGCAAATATAATCAAGATACATATTCATTCTGACACTCATTCCAGATCCATTTCTAGATATAGTTCAGATACAGTCTAAATATATATTCATTCTGACACTCATTCCATATCTACTTCTAGTTATAGTGTAGATACAATCAAGATGCAGATTCATTCTGGCACTCATTCCAGATTTCTCTTCCAGATACAGTTCATATATGATTAAGATACAGATTCATTATGATACTCACTCAGTACATCTTCCAGATACAGTTCAGATACGATCAAGATACAAATTCATTCTGATACTCATTCAGTACATCTTTCAGATGCAGTTCAGATACAGTCCATATATGGATATCATTCTGATGCTCATACAATACATCTTCATATACAATCAAGGCATAAATTTATTCTGACACTCCCCAGATTGAGTATGCTTTTACCATAAATCACCGACTAAAATCCTCTCCCCAGTGAAGTTGCCACTATCCCTAGAGAGTTGCTACTGAATCTAAAATCGGGGCAGATATCAGTCAACTTTATCCTCCTTAGACAAGCCATAAGGTTGTCCACCTCTTCTATCACCAGTCAGGATATACACTCCCCAGTAGAGCAATGAACAACCAATATTCTTGAACTCTTCTCCCCAAGAAGGAATTAACATTCTCCAAATTGAATTTCCTCAAGCAAAAAGCAGAAATCAATGTTCCTCAGTGGATTTTCCTCAAATAAGAAAGCAGGAGTCCCCAGCGAAAACAATGCCCAGAAGATCGAAGATACACATATTCTTGATCCCCAACAACAGTCAGGGATTTATTTTCCCCAGACAAAGATGTTGCTCGAGTTTACAAATATACTTCAAGAACATGTCGCATTCATACATCATTTACCAAATGTCATAGCATATGCATACTGTTGTACCCCAAAATTTGCCCTCTCATTTTTCTCAGGTTTACTCCCCATTCAATCCCAAGCTTTGGATTACAAATTTTTCATGAAGATCACTCCCAAGGCCAAAACAGTCATCTGCGCTGAAAGGCCAAACCTTGACCTCTTGATTAAAATCAAGTCCAAAAAAAATCTTATTTAAGCAAAACATGCTTGAAATGAGAAGTGTATTCCAGCTAAGGTTCAAAAACCAAATTTTTAAGTACTTGAGATTTTCTAAGTATTTAAGAAAAATGGCATTTCAGAACCTCTGAACCAACCTCCAGGCAGAAATGGTCAGAAGTTGCAAACTTGGCTCAGCACATAACATTCAGTCAGAAGTTGGTTCTTCAGCAGTTACACCAACTCAGTTAGGGGTTGTAAACATGGTTCAGAATGTAACCTTTAAACAGAACATGGCTCTTTCAACAATTACGCAAGTTCAGCCAGAATTTGCTAGAGAAATGCAAGGAAGGCAACAAAGGCTGAAACTCCTTCAGAACGTGTTGGGATTAGAAGGTAATGGGACCAGCAAATTGGGTATAATACTGAAGCAGAATCTCTAAGTCCAGAGTTTTCAGAGGCAGATCAAAAAGAACATGCTGGAAAATCTAGAGAACCCTCAGAATTTGCTGGGGCAGCAAGAGGCCAAGGTCAGAGTTTGGTTTGTGTTGTTTTTTGGGTAAAGCAGAACTGCTGGCTCAGGATATAGGTAATGACGCAAATCTCACACTAAGATCTCTTAGTCTTGACCAATCTCATCACCATTTAATGCCCATTAAATGCTCACAACTAATTTTTAACATTTATCCAAAGGGCCTTTCCACGTGCAGGATAACAACACCCTCGTTTAAGGTTAAGCTTGGATCTATGTGCCACTTTTCGCCTATGGGCGTCACTTTCCCTTAATCTTCTCCTATTGTTCCAGTCTAGGCTGAAAAACTGTCCATTATCACAACTTTCCATAAACTTCCTTCAAGAACAAGTTAACACCTACAACATAGTATTAGCGCCATTTAACGTTTAAAAATTCACAAAGCCTTGCCTATAAATAGGATATCATTGTCCATTAAAAAAGCCCGGTCAAAAATCCAGAAAAATTGCTAGAAGAGGAACAGAAAACTCTAGCAAAAAAACATTGTGAAACTCTGCCAATATTCCTAGTGTTTAATAACTTTGAACTTCCTGCCTCCAAACTTCATTGATACCCAATTTTCTTCTTGACTAGAGAACGCCCATACAGTTTCTGACCATACATACATATATCTTCTCCATCCACCCATTCTAAAAAGAACCTGTCCAAAACACCATCAGAGCTAAAGCTAGCTCCAATTCACAGATTTTCTTCCAACAGCAAGGTAAGCACCTGCTGACTCTCACCATGCTGCTAAGCATCATCAGCTTTGCATGCTCAATAAACACAATGTAGATATCATGTTGCTTTTGTACGTGTTCTGAGAATTTTCATGCCTCTGAATGCTTAAGTAGGAAGTGAATCAGTGTAGAACCTGCCTGTGACCTTTTTGGTTCTGTCTTCTGAAACACTATGACACTTGCTGAGACTGTCCTAGGCATGCCTTCTGTTTTGTGTAAAAACAATAAAATTACAGATGTTCTGACTAGCACAGGGGGAAACCAAGCTCTGACTTTGACGCCAGCACTTCTGAGGCCTGTTTTGCTATCAATAATATCAGAACTTCTGAAAATTATTATGTTTCCAGCAGGGTCAGAACTTATAACTTCCCCACTAACAGATTTTTGTTTTGCAGCGCATCGGAGTCAGAACTTCTGACCTCCCCATTAACAGGTTTCTGTTTTGCAGCGCAGCAAAGTCAGAAGTTCTGACTCACACAGTTTCACTAACAGGTTGATATTCTGCAGCAGACCTGGGTCAGAACTTCTGACTTCCTCTAAGCAGCGCGCTAGCCCTCTCTCTCTTTCTCTTTTTCTTCCCCTTGTTATTTTCGTTTTTTAATCTATTTTTCTCTTAAACCATCCCCATGTACAAGTGTGTATCCCCCTTCCCATATCAATGTTGTAATAGTCGTAGATTTATTTTACGCATTTATAGCTTTCAAATATGCCATGATAGAGATTAGGGTTTGTATGCAATATCCAAAATGAAAACAAATAGCTAGACCTAATGCAAGACCTAAAAGCATTTAAATTGACAACACAATGCACACATGCACCCCTAGGGTTTCATCCACTTGTTGCCTTTAAAATGGCCATGGTATGCATGTTGAGTATCTTGGCGAAACAAAAACAAAACAAAAGATCATAGTCCCTCGATGACGCTATCAAAAGGTTGCCTAAAAAATGATCTTGATCCCTAAACATGCTAAGATACTTGGCACTATTGCTATTATGGTCATACGATGACCCACGCCCGCCCCGTTTAACATCCAAACACAAGTTTGTTTACCAAATACAATGGTAAAACAACAATGTCAAAGGGTTAAAAATGCGTAGGAAAGATCTTTGAGTTAGGGTAGACAACTCCTAGTTACTTAATCAAATTTGCAAACATCCTTGCTATTTTCAAAATACACAATTTCAAAACATTTCCCAAATACAAAACTTTCAAACATTGAAATATCTTTTCAAAAGACAAACACCTTTGCATATATTCAAACAAGAATCATTACAAAGGTTGCCTAGACAAGGCCTCTTTTCAAAACATTTTCAAAACCACATACAAAGCACCATTTCAAACAATTGAAAAGCAAAAGCAAGTGATCTAAACAAGTAACTAAGAGCCCATGGATAACCATGGATGAAAAGGGTGCTTGCACCTTCCCTTTTCATAATCTACCACCCGAACCCAAGAAAACATCTCAAAGATCTTTCCTGTGCTTTTTGACCTTTCCTTTGGATAAAATAAAAAGTCGGTGGTAACTCTTGCTAAATCGAAACATTTTCAAACACAAACGCAAAACCTCAAGTCAGTTCTCCCACTGTATCACAGAACTGGCGACTCTGCTGGGGATATTATCTAAAAATGGGGTTACCTTAGGGTTTAGATCACCTTTACATGCTTACTTTGTTTGCTTTGATTGCTTTACATTTGGTTCTATTGTTTGGGTTTGAATCCTCTACCCGGATTTGGGAAACATTCATAGGTAAATAGCAATACATTGTGGAAACTGTGCGGGGTATACCGACATGGTTGAAGCAATAGCTATATTAGTGCGAAATATTTGTGGGTACCGGTAGCCTTTGAGTCAATCAAAGAGAATACGGGGCCGCTGAGTGATGTCATGAAGCACTAATGGACTTTTAGAACCTTTACTTGACCATATTGGCCTTTTTAGGGGTAGTGAGATGATCGGCTTTGGTGCAGTCCGAAGTTGGTAGATACTCGATACTACACTCATTGAGGGTTGTTTTCTTGGAATATTTTGGTCGCCAGTAAAGTGGCTAAACTGAAACAATGAACACAGAAAATAATCCAGTGATATTGAGCTCCTTAGAACCCGGTTACTATTTATAGGACAAGTTGAGCCAACTAAACTTCAAGAGGGTACTTACCTATGAAACCCCATGCAAGCCTGAAATTAGGAACTTGTGTGATTTGCTTATACATATACTTATGCATACATCATGAACATCATGAAGCATCATATGCATCCACTAACTAGTTCAAGGGTTTGGATCTTCATCTTTGTTCTTGTTTTGTAGGTTATGGAGTCACTCCGTAGGAAAACTATTCAGGTCAACCTTGTGAGAATCTCTCCTTAGCTCAAGGAGCTTGCTTCCAAGATTCCAGATAATTCTCCCTTCACTGAAAGACATGGTAGACTTCTCAACTTGTTCAACTCCAACATTGAAGAAGACATGGTGAAAGTTCTCTTCCAGTTCTTTGACCCCCTACACCACTGCTTTACATTTCTTGATTACCAACTAGTGCCTACTTTGGAGGAATTTTCTCAACTCATGAGGATTCCTGTTCTCCATCAACTACCCTACAACGGTACGGAAAGAGAGCCAAAACCTGAAGATGTTGCTTAATCCTTACACTTGCAACCATCTGATATCAAAGGTCATTGGGAAACCAGAAGTGGTGTCAAGGGTTTCTTGGAATAGTTTCTGTTTGAGAAGGCACAAGACTGCTAGAATTCTCTAGATCTATAAGCTTTTGAGGAGATTGTAGCACTTCTCATCTATGGGTTGGTCTTGTTCCCAAACCCTGATCAGCTTATAGATGTGAATGCTGTCAAGATTTTCATATCTCGGAATCCCGTGCCTACATTGCTTGGGGACATCCTGCACTCATTTTACACACTGTGATATGGTGGGAGAGAACTGACTGTTTTTGGAATGCTGGTTTGCGTTTGTTTTCGCAAAATGTCGCGGTAAGCAAGAGTCGCCACCGTCTTTTATTTTATCCAACAAGGAAAGGAAAAAAGCATAGAAAAATTCCTTTTTCGAGATGTTTCTCGGGTCCGGGGGGTAGATTATAGAATGGGAAGGTGTTAGCACCCTTTCTATCTGTGGTTATCCACGGGCTCTTAGGTAGTTGCTCAAAGTGTTTTCAAAATTTGCTTTTTCTTTGTGTTTGTGGGTTTGAAAAGAGTTTTTGTTTTGAAAGGTGTAAGTGCGAAAAGTTTTTGTTTATGAAAGAATGAGCAAGTACTTAAGAATCATCTACCTACTCGAAAAAGGAATGAATCTGTGCTAATATCCTTTAGACAATGCTATCCCACTATTGATGAGTAGGTAGCACCGTCGTTGGAGTTTTAAGGGTCAATTCGATTAAGGGACGTGTGGTCACTAAAGCAATGTTAGGACGCCTTAGCGGTAACCCTAATGTCTTAGATCATTTTTCCGAGGCAACCGTTTTGAGGCAACTATGATCTTTGGACAAGAGGGCGACCTCTAAAACTTCCTATACTCAATGACCACCTTCGAAGCCAACCAAGTGAGGTGTACCCTAAGAGTGCACATGTGCGAGTGTGTTATTTTTCAGTTATTTATCTTTGTACATGTCAATGGTTATCTATATTGATTTTAGGTTAAAGATTTGATCTTGTCATGCATTCCCTATTACCAAACATCTAACAGTGTATAGTTGCGAAAATTAAATTGCGGAAATTAAATATAAACTATTACAAGGCGTCGGGTATTTACATCGCCAAAAGCAACCCTTGAAATTAAAATGCGGAAAGTAAAATAAAGAGATAAAATAAAGTCCTAATTAAAAGCTATTACATTCCGGGAAACAGATACATCAATATGGCAAAATAGATCGCGTGCAGAAAATTAAATCGAATGCGAATTTTTTAGGGTTTTGACCCTTTTTTGAAAGAAAGCATTTTTTGTTTATTTTTGAATTAATGGAAGTAAATCTAAGTTAATAATTAAATAAATTAATTAATTAATTATAAAAAGATTTTTTTGGATTTTTTTGATATTTAAAGAAAATAAAATAAATTTGGTCAAAGTTAATAAAAACCTAATTTTCTACATTAATTTTAATTATTGCAAAAAATATTGGAATTATACGTAATTAAAACTAAGTTAATTAAATTAATTTATTTACAAAAATAAAGTCATGAATTTAATTTTAATAAATAAAATGTATTTTCTGGTTTTTGATTTTATGAGGAAAAAATTTAATTGGTTAGTGATAAATAAAAATAATAATTAACAAAACAATTAAATAAAAGAAATATAAAAAAAAAGAATAGAAATGACCAAGGGGTTTGGGCCAGATTTGGAGGGTGAGATCAGCATTTTTTAGGCCCAAACGTGCAAGCCTGTATGACTTTTTCTACTTCTCCACGCGCATGTTGACTTGGGTGTATGGTGGACATCACCCTTGGGCCATCAGATTTGGCCTGGAGGCCATCTGGCGCTTGGGATCTGAAGGAGTATGATAGGCCATGATTTTTGAAAAGCGCCAGAACACCTGAAGAAAAATTGCACCTGAACACATGACTTTCAAAAATGACCTATAATGTCCAAATTTGTAACTTTTTGTGAGTACATTTCTTGATCTTGGGGTGTGAAGATGGATTGTAGGAAATTTCATCATATTCAAAATGAGCTTTGGATGAGTCATTTCTCATAAAGTATGAGAAAGTTATGCTTGGTCAAAGTTGAGTTGACTTTTCCTACAAAACCCTAATTTAGCAACTTTTGAATCTTGATGAATTTTGAGCAATCCTTGATGAATCATGATCAACCCTTTATCAAATGATGAATTATCCTTCAAAATGAGAGTGTTGACAAAAAATCTTGAGGTTTGACTATTCATAGGTCACAGTTGACTTTTGCCCTAGCACGGTCGATTTTTGGACCTTTTGAGCAATTGACTGACCAAACTTCATCTGCAAGGTTTGAAATTTGACATGGATGAAATTGAGAACATATTAGGACATTTGGGAGTACTTGAGGTCATTTGGATGTAAGGACCTTGATGCAACACAAAACCCTAATTTGAGGTTGACTGCCTTAGGAGATGATTTGACTGTCCAACTCTTGAGCAATCTTGAGCCACTTGAAGATTATTCTTGCAATGTCTTTGAGAAATATGGGAGGGCAAATTTTGGGGTACAACAGTTGCCCCTGTTCAATCTTCTTAAACATGAGGATATAGATTGGCTTTCGGGCCTTTCGTGATCCGAAGGTGGAAGATGATTGAACACTAGAATGCCCAGAAATTTGCACTCGCATGAAGTGGTATCAACATTGTGATATCGGGAATGGGCTTACAAATGCCATTTGGAGATTGTTGGTAGGTGGTCTGAACTTCGACTGGAATGTGAATCAGGGAGATCTTATCGACGATCTGACTGAACCAGAGGAGGTTTTGTCTTCTTTGACTGGATTGGTATCAGAAAAATCTTTAGGAATCAATTTAACTGGACCAGGGGGGGTTTTGTCTTCTTTGACTGGATTGGCATTAGAAAAATCTTTAGGAATCGATTTAACTGGACCAGAGGGGGTTTTGTCTTCTTTTACTGGATTGGCATCAGAAAAATCTTTAGGAATCGATTTAACTGGTTTTGTCTTCTTTGACTGGATTGGCCTCAGAAAAATATTTAGGAATCGATTTAACCGGTTTTGTCTCCTTTGACTGGATTAGCCTCAGAAAAATCTTTAGGAATCGATTTAACTGGTTTTGTCTTCTTTGACTGGATTGGCCTCAGAAAAATCTTTAGGAATCGATTTAACTGGTTTTGTCTTCTTTGACTGGATTGGCCTCAGAAAAATCTTTAGGAATCGATTTAACTGGTTTTGTCTCTTTTGACTGGATTGTTATCAGAAAAATCTTTAGGAATAGATTTAACTGGTCTTGTCTCCTTTGACTGGATTGGCATCAGAAAAATCTTTAGAAATCGATTTAACTGGTCCAAGGGAGGTTTTCCACATAGTTGAGAATTTAACTGCATCTTTCTGAAAGGTAAAGGTCAGTCATATACAATGCATGATATGGATCAAGCAATGATGTTCTCAACATAAATGAGATTGTATTGTATGATGCGTATATGCATGTATTATGATGTATGGAAATGTGATGTTTTAGCTGGGGAACATAAATCCGGGATAACTGCTGGAGAATAGAGTTGAACTCTTCGTTTCCGCTGGGGATGACAATGAAGATGATTGTGAGAATAAACCTATAGGAGAAGATAACTCCGTCGGGGAATAAACTGATGAGGAAATTACTCTGTGGGGAAGAGATTCTCTGCTAAGGATTTTAACGATAAACTCCGCTGGGGATTCCGCTGATAAACTCCGCTGGGGATTTCAACGATAAATTCTGCTGGGGATGAATTACCGTTGCTGGTGATATTGAATCTGTTGAGGATTGAATTCTTGCTTGTGAAAGGAAAGAACTTCGCTGGGGATGATCTTTCAGTTGCAACTTGCTGGGGATAACCCTGTTAGACTCTTGTGGGGATAAACCTCTGAGTTCTGCTGGGAATGATCCTTTGAACTTGGCTGGGGAGATTTACTTTTGTACTCCGCTGGGGATAAACTTCCAGAGTCTACTGGGGATGATGCTTCAACTCCGTTAGGGAAGCTTTTTCAGACCGTGTTGGGAAAATATTGATTCCACTGGGGGTATCTTGTATTCTGCCGGGGAACATTCTTATACTCTGTTGAGGAATATTAAGACTGCCGGGGATACTCTTATACTTGCTGGGGAATATTCTTATACTCCGCTGGGGAATATTAAGACCTATTTAGTGCTGATGGTAGATAAACTCTGCTTGGGGAGAGTATTGCTGATTTGTTCATGGTTGTAAGTCTCAGCTGGGGGAGCTACCCTTACTGTCTTACTCCGAGGAGAGTGAAGGTATCTTGGTCATATTCTTCAGCTGAATCTACCTTTGTACCTGGTGGACAAAACAACTACACAGCTTGGACACTTCTTATTTTCCCCTGTTTCTGATATTACCAATAATTCATCTTTTGTTTCGCATGTGAATATTTATGAGCAGCAATTAATGTCAAATGCATATATCAAAAATGAACATTGGACGTTCTTTGCAAAACAAAACAGATAAAGGAAAAACAATTTGAAATTTATTTGGAAATGAATTGTATTGATTCTGAAGTTTGGCCTGTAAATAGGCGTTTTTGTACAAGAGGCTGACGTCCTAGTAAGAGAACGCCGCCGAACAATAGAATTTACACAATTTGTGAAAAACTAAACAAAACAGCTATGTGAATAATCCCATTGGGTTCCAACTCTGCTATTGCCTTTATGTCTTCAAGCATCTCATCGCTTTGCTACTTGGTTGAAGATGAATCAGATTGATTAGTGTCGTCCGAGCTTGATGGTTGATACCGAAGTCTGGATGCAACGTGATCCAATGAGACATTGTGTTACGCTTTGATCCCTAATTTTTTCCTGGACTGCCCTTTCAGGTTTTCAGTCCACCGGGATACCCCTTTTTGCCCAAGTTGCCTTTTCAGGTTTTCGACTTGTCGGGTGTACAGTTTTTTTCATTTTCATCCCTTATTTTTGCCCGAACCCTTTTGGTTCGCCGGGAAGCCCTTATTTTTGCCTAGGCCAATCAACCTAGCGGGTCTTTGATTATGCGTAGTATTTTTTCACTATTTCTGCATTGACGGGGTGAGAAAGATCGTCACCATCCATGGTGGTTAGCATCATAGCTCCTCCTGAGAAAATGTTCTTAACCACAAATGGCCCTTCGTAAGTAGGGGTCCATTTTCCCCTGGGATCACCTTGAGGTAAGATAATGCGCGCTTGATTACCAGGTCCCCAACTTGATACTCTTGTCGTCTGACTTTCTTGTTAAATGTCTTAATCATCCGTTTTTGGTACGTCTGACAAATAGCAGTAAGTCTCTTTTCGTCGATTAAGTTCAGCTGATCAAGCCAGGTCTGAATCCAGTCATCTTCGCTCAAACCTGCACCCTTCATGATTCGAAGAGAGGGTATCTGAACTTCGATGGGCAAGACAGCCTCCATGCCATATACCAAGGAATAGGGTGTTGCCCCTGGTGACGTCCGTGCTGAGGTACGCTACCCATGAAGAGCGAATGATAACATCTCGTTCCAGTCTTTGTATGTCACCGTCATCTTCTGCACAATCTTCTTAATGTTCTTATTAGCCGCTTCTACAGCCCCATTCATCTTCGACTGGTAGGGAGAAGAGTTGTGATGTTGTATCTTGAACTGCTTGTAGAGCTCGGTGATCATTTTGTTGTTAAGATTGGTACCATTGTCTGTAATGATCCTCTCTGGTACACCGTATCGACAGATCAGATTGTGCCGAATGAACCGTGCCACGACGTTCTTGGTTACAATAGCAAAGGAAGCTGCTTCAACCCACTTCGTAAAATAATCAATTGCTACCAGG
The DNA here is from genome assembly GCA_948472305.1 of Vicia faba. NCBI lineage: Eukaryota > Viridiplantae > Streptophyta > Magnoliopsida > Fabales > Fabaceae > Vicia > Vicia faba. The sequence continues at coordinate 520,960,051 of OX451738.1, forward strand.
ATGAAACGATGCTTGTTGGATGCCGTAGGTCTGATCTCGCCGATCATATCAATGCTCCATATTGCAAAAGGCCAAGGTGTCGTCAAGACGTTCAGAGGAACAGGAGGTATGTGCATCTTATCAGCATAGACTTGGCACTTGTGACAGTTCCGAGAATGCTGATAACAGTCGGCTTCCATTGTGGACCATTAATATCCTGCCCGTAGGATTTTCTTTTCCATGGTATGTCCACTGGAATGAGTTCCGAAGGTACCTTCGTGTAATTATGTCATGATCCTTTCTGCTTCGTTCTTATCTACACAACGCAGTAAGGTTGAATCATGGTTATGCTTGTAAAGGATACCATTGCTGATGAAGAACTTCACCGCAAACCTCCTCAGAAACTTCTTGTCATTAACAGATGCACCCTCGGGGTATTCCTGAGCTTCGAGATACCTTTTCACCTCATGATACCAGGGTTTATCTGCTACCTCTTCAGTCTCAATATCATAGCAATGTGCAGGTTCGTCCAATCTTTCAATGATAATCCGGGGAGCTTCATTGTCCCAATTGACTTTGAACATAGAAGACATCATAGCCAGCGTGTCCGCCAACTGATTCTCCTCTCTGGGGAAGTGTTCAAAGGTTATCTCCTCGAAATGGGGAAGCAATGTTAACACATACTCCTTGTAAGGAATGAGATTTGGGTGTTTCGTATCCCACTCGCCTTTGATCTGATTGATCACGAGAGCGGAATCTCCGAAGACACTTAGAAACTTAATCCTTAGGTCAATAGCAGCTCGAAGACCCATAATGCATGCTTCATACTCCACCATATTGTTGGTGCAGTTGAAACATAGTCGGAAGGTGAATGGAGTATGAGAGCCTTTAGGAGATATGATCACGGCGCCAATGCCATTACCTAAAGCGTTTGAAGCTCCATCAAAGTACATAGACCATCGGGATCCTTCCTCAGGTCCTTCATCCGGTCTAGCTGTCTCACAATCAGTTACCAACATGATATTCTCGTCCGGGAATTCAAAGTTCATAGACTGGTAATCATCCACTGCCTGATGTGCCAAATGGTCTGCCAACACACTTCCCTTGATTGCCTTTTGGGTCGTATATTGAATGTCATACTCAGTCAAGATCATCTTCCATCTTGCTATTCTTCCGGATAAGGCAGGCTTTTCGAAGATATACTTGATTGGATCCATCTTTGATATCAACAGAGTAGTGTGAGTCAACATATACTGTCTCAGCCGGCGAGCAACCCATGCCAAAGCGCAGCAAGTTTTCTCGAGCAGTGATTATCGGGTCTCGCAGTCGGTAAACTTTTTGCTAAGGTAGTAAATTGCATGCTCTTTTCGGCCAGACTCGTCATGCTGACCCAGCACACACCCCATTGAGTTGTCGAGTACTGTCAAGTATAAGATCAGAGGTCTCCCTTCAACTGGTGGCATTAGAATAGGTGGCTCTTCGAGATACTCTTTGATCCTTTCGAAAGCGGCCTGGTATTCATCGTTCCAACGTATTACTTGATCTTTCTTCAGCAGCTTGAAGATTGGTTCACAAGTAGCAGTCAGGTGTGAGATGAATCAGGCAATGTAATTCAGTCGTCCCAGGAAACCTCTGACTTCTTTCTCTGTTTTGGGAGCTGGCATCTCCTGTATGGCTTTCACCTTGGCAGGATCCACTTGAATACCTTTGTCGCTTACGACGAAACCTAGCAGTTTACCAGATCTCACCCCGAAGGTGCACTTGTTCGGGTTCAACCTCAGCTTGTACATCTTCAGCCTGTCAAACAGCTTCTGCAGATGGTCAAGGTGTTCTTCCTCAGTCTGGGACCTTGCAATCATATCGTCGACGTATACCTCAATATCATGATGGATCATGTCATGAAACAAAGCAACCATGGCACGCTGATACGTTGCCCCAGCATTCTTCAGTCCAAAAGGCATGACCTTGTAGCAAAAGGTACCCCACTGAGTAACAAAAGTGGTCTTCTCCATGTCTTCGGGATCCATTTTTATCTGATTATAACCGGATAAACCGTCCATAAAGGAGAATACCTTGTGTTGAGCGGTATTGTCAACCAGAACGCCGATATGAGGTAGAGGAAAATCATCCTTGGGGCTCGCCCTATTCAGATCCCTGTAATCAACACACATTCGAACCTTACCATCTTTCTACGGAGCAAGAACTACGTTGGCCACCCACTGAGGGTAAGAAGTGACTGCTAGAAAACCGGAGTCAAACTGCTTCATAACTTCAGCCTTGATTTTCTCAGACATCTCTGGGCGCATTCAGCGGACCTTCTGTTTTACTGGAGGGCAGTCTTCCTTGGTAGGTAGGCTATGAACCATAATATCAGTATCCAACCCAGGCATATCCTCGTAATACCGGGAAAAGATCTCAACATAGTCATGCAGCATCTGAACCAACCGTTGCTTCACACTAAGCTCCATATTTGCACCGATCTTAACTTCCTTCTTGTCTGTCTCGGTACCCAGATTCACTGATTCCACTGGCTCTTCGTGCGGCTGAATAGCCCTCTCTTCTTGGAGTAACAGTCTTGCAAGTTCACCGGGCACTTCACAATCATCTTCACCTTCTTCTTCGGCTAAGTTGATCAGATTTTCAAAGTCATAACTGGCAGTAGCAGAGTCGTTACCAGTAGGATCCAGAGTGGATGTAGACTTGTATATGTGAGTGTGTGTAAAATAGCTGTTTTGCAATATATAATTGTTGTACCCCAAAATTTTCCCTCCCATATTCATCAAGATTTGTCAAGTCAAGGCCACAAAATTCCCCAAGGGTTGTGCAGCTCAACTGTCTCCTATACAGTCAAAACTAGGGTTTGGGTTCTGGTCAAGCAAATGAACTTTTCAAAGGCCCAATCAAGTCTCATATGCCTAAAAAGATGGTCAAGTATCCTCATATCAAGTTTCAAGTCATTCAGCTCAAGATTGCACAGTCAAAACCCTAGATTGCACTACAGTCAACTGTAGGGGCAAAATGGTCATTTGACAGTCAAAAGTTCAAATTTTTGGTCAATATATCATTTTGAAGCCACAAACATCATTTGATCAATGCTTGATCATGATTCTCAAAATTTGGCTCAGAAATCATCAAAGATGCAAAAGTTGCTATATTTGGACAGCTGAAAAAGTCAACTGAAATTGACCAGGGCATAACTTTCACATGGATTATCAGAAAAATTCCATCCAAAGCTCATTTTGAAGAGAAAGACATTTCCTACAATTCATCTTCATGTTCCAAGTCCAAGAAATGCTCTCACAAAAAGCTATCAATTTCAACATTATAGGTCATTTTCAAAAGTCAACAAAAAGTGACTTTAAGTCAAAGGCCATAACTTGAGATTGGTAAATCAAAATGACATGGGACCAAAGGCATTGTTTAAAGGACTCAAAGACCTTTCCAAAATGTCCAAGAACATGTGAAAAGCTTAAAAATTGACCAAGTTATGCCTTGTGGAAGTTGGGAAATTTTTAGGAATTTTGAAAAGTCAACATTGATGCAAAAGGCCTAAAAATGCAAATGGGCCCATTTTTCTTCCAAGTTTCTTCATGCCAAGCCTATGCACGACCACTAGGCCCAAAGGGGAGTATTTTCATATTTTTTAATTATTTATTTGAATTAATATTAATTTATATTCATTTAAATCATTTTAATACATGAAAAATATAAACCTAACCTAAAAAAATCTTTTTATGCACATTATAATGTCAATATTTCGTGCACTCCTTAAATAAGCAAGTTTTGATGAGAATTGATCAGATTTGAACCAAATTGCACATGAGAAGATATGAAAAAGATTTTCCAAAATCAAATATGTAAAACCATGAATGCTTGAGATTTTGTGCAAAGTTTTTAACCTAATAGTCTCTATACATACTCAGCATGAGAACCCTAATGATCTTAGACTCCATACTGCGCAGCAATTGGCATTACAAACTTGCAAAAATTCTCAAAAAGTTCAAATCTGAAATCAGGGTTTTAGGGCGATTCAAGGTTCCATTCTTGTCTCAATAGATTCCTTGACACTTCCTGGACATATTCCAACCATTAGCATCAACTCAGAACTGGCGACTCTGCTGGGGACTAAACTTATAAAGTGAGGTGTACCTTAGGGTTAGTTCATAACTGTGTTTTCAATTGTATTGATTTGCTTGCTTTACTATTGTGGGTTGCATCGGAGTTACATAGATCCTAACCTGGATCTGGGGATACCCTGTTTAGGTAGCGTAAGCTGTGAGGGACCTGTCCGGCGTAGACCGACACAGGTGAAGCAGTGGCTACGTTGGTGTGGCACCTTGGTCTGTACCGATATCCCTTGTGTTGCAACGAGGAGAATATGGGTCTTCTGAGGAGTCATTAAGCACCAACAACCTTAGAACCTTAAATGACACAACTTGGCCATTAGAACAGTAGCAGTATGCTACGCCCATTGAGGCTAAACTCTCGTGATGGTTCTGGCCGCAAGAAAAGATTGCGATGCTGGAGTTATGACCGATTGAGGGTAGTCAATGATATTGGGATCCTCTAAGAACCCGGTTACTTTTGATTAGGACAGATATGAACCAACAAGCTGAAAGAGGGTAGTACCTAGACCTCATGCTGGCCTAAACTCTAAGGGCTCTTTTGTGTGACTTGTGTGCCTTCGTACTTGCCTACTTGCATGTTTGTTAAACTAACACATGAACTACTTGCAGGTCTGGTCCATAGTCCTTAATTAGGACTCATAACAAAGTTTACCGAGTTTCTTGCAGGTTTTGTTTATAGTCCTTAATCAGGACTCATAACAGGTTTTACTTGAGTTTCTTGCAGGTTTTGGTTTGCAGTCCTTAATTGGGACTCATAACAGGGTTACTTACATTACCCCATGCATAGCATGACATCATACCATTGCATACATCCTAACCCATTTCAAGGATCTCAAGGGCTTGTGATGCAGGTCATGGTGAACCAATTATCCCAGCAAGGGGCAAAGAGGATTTATTTTCCTCCAGCTAAAGTCGTCAGGGGCTATGACCCACTTGATATGGTGAGCACTGACTCCTGAATAAGGTTCCCTTAACCAAGGTTGCTTGGAAATCAAAACCAGACATGATGACTAAAGTCAGGGGCTATGACCCACTGGATATGGTGAGCCTTTGACACTTGAAGAGGGACTCTCAACAAATATAAAGTTCCTTCAATCAAGCCACCGGATTCAAATGCTAACAATCTTCTTGTTTACCCTGCGAGGTCCTTGAAAACATTGCATGCATATCATACACATCATTACATGGCAGGTATCCTTGTTGCAGGTTACTTACCTTTCCCGCTGTTTATTTCAGCAATGGCTTTCCAACCAGACAACCAGGACCTTCTTGCTCAAGAGACTCGGTTCGGGGAAATCCTCCTGAATCTATCCAAGGGGCAGGAGGAGCTAAGGACACTTCTCATGGGGACCTTTGTCAGGAACAGTGCTGAGGATGAAAGGCTGAAACACCTACAAGCTGAGGTGGATGCATTGAAGGTCCAGATGCTGGGGCAGGTGACTGCCATTCAAGGGTTAGCTCAAAGACAAGAAGAGCTCGGAGTTCTCATTAACCAACTGCTTCGGGATAACCAACTGGGGCAAACATCTAAGGGTAAAGAGTCAGTCATCGTTCGACCATCTTTGAGACAAAGAGACAAGGAGAAAGCTCCTCATATGGCTTCAGTATCACCAATTCAGTATCAACCTCACCAGCTTCAGCCAGACAAGCCCAAAAGGCAATTCACCGAGCTCAACGTGTCGCTGCCTCAAGCCTTACAACAACTGCTGAGGTTGAATTTGGTAACTCTAAAGGATCCTCCTAAGAATCCCAACAGGACACCTTCAAGGTATAACCCCAACGCTCACTGCGCTTATCATTCTGACATCCCGGGGCATGCTACAGAGGATTGTTGGACTCTGAAAAATAAGATCCAGGACCTGATTGAGGAAGGAGCTGTGGAATTCACCCAATATGGCCAGGCTGAGTGCTTCTACCATCCCTACAGGAGGCACCATTTGAAGTAACAAGCCCTGAGATGAGAAGAATTTTTGTTCATTCGAATGTTCAAGTTGCAATTTTCTTTTGTTCAAACATTTACTCATTGTTAAACATTGTTATTTCATTAATGCATCGCATAAGTCTGTTTTGAAGCAATATATTCGTATTCACTATACGCAAATTATTTTCATATTTTTTCTGATGTCAGCTCTTGATCTAAAATTCTAAGCCTCTTGAGGGAGGATGAAGAAAATGATACCACGATCTTTACAGTATGCTTTTGAACATACCCCGCTGATGAGGTACAGGCATTGTTTCAATCCCTAAATACTGGAGTTATAAGGATGATAATCCCTCGTCAACCCCTCTGAGCCAAAGAAGTAGGAGTTTTCCTTTTCGAAATTAAAACCCTTTATCATAACCTGGGGCAGGGTAGTCTCTCAGTTGATCCAAGTGCATAACGAATGGCACCAAAGAGGTCCTTACAAAACAAAAGACAGTGATGGTTCTGAACAATCATACAGATAGGCGGTCATTATATCTCAAAAAAAAAAAAGCCCATTAAGTCAAAACCCATGAAGGAGACTTACAAAACTGGGGCATCCCGCTGACTGTAATTCCAAAAAAGGAAACAGTTCAGGCAAAAAAAGAAAGGGATAACAAAAATCAGACAAGAAAGAGGTCTTACAAACCCTCAACAAAAAAGGAATGACTGCCTATTCAAAATAAACTATCAACATCCGAACCATCACGAGAATATCAGGACAAAAACTCAAACAAGGTCTAACATATGATCAACTGAGTTTAGGATTGAAGAACATCACGAAGAACGGGTGGGTACAAATAATTTGAGCCTTTATCCTTTGTTTCTTAAACCATGAACCAGGCCACGTTATAACCCTTAAAAGTCCTAGCTGAAGCATGGGTTAGTTCGAAAGCATACTGTTACGAAAGGTATCCTGACTCCTTAAGGCCTATGGTAAATACGAAGTTGACATCACGTTTTACAAACATCTAATTGTTTTATGAAAAAAGAATGCATTTTTAAAAACCTTCAAGACAGACATGAGCTTTGCATTTTTAACGTAACTTTGTTTGCATATGACCTTTTGTTTGAACAGCAGGGAACTTCGCACGATGAATACCTAGTGAACAAAAGCGCTTCCAATCAAGGGGCAGGACATGACTATTGTCCATTATCTGGGGCAATCCAATCAAGATTCAAGGAATCTCTCAAGATGCCAACCAGCCTGGGGCAAATCTCCGCCTGAGTCACTTGGGGCATTTCAACAACGAATCTGGCCTGATCAAACACCTTCTGGTGGCATGACAAAACACTTCTAACAGGGGCAACTCCCTACTTTCTGAGAACGGACATAGTCGAAAAAAATACTATGCAAAATCAAAGACCCGCTAGGTTGACACACCTAGGCAAAAATAAGGGCTTCCCGGCGAACCAAAAGGGTTCGGGCAAAATGAAGGGATGAAATGAAAAAACTATACACCCGGCAAGTCAAAAACCTGAAAAGGCGGCTTGGGCAAAAATGGGTATCCCGGTGGACTGAAAACCCGAAAGGGCGGTCCAGGCAAAAATTAGGGATCAAAGCGTACGACTATGTCCTGTCCTCTTGTCACCTGCCTACCGGAAGAAGGTTTGTCCATCAACCACTATCAGCACCCCACAGATGCCTTCTCCCATAGAAACAGGGGCAATAATGAGTCGTCCAAACAATCTAATGGCTCTGTCCTCCAAGGTACCAAGGTAGGTTCAGCTAAAGAACATGACCAGTACATCTTAAACTCCCCAGAGAGTCAGCAGTCAGTGCATTCTTCTCCAAGCTATTATCAAACCTCAAGGAAGTTGGGTTACCCTCCCGTAGAGCTCAACATTCCCCAGCAGCAATACATATATTCTTAAACAAGCATCTCCGGCAGTCTTGGTCTAAAGATCGTTCCCCGGCGACATACAAGAATTCAAAGGAACCACTTCCCCAGCATATCAAAACTTCCCCAGGAAAATCCAATTCCCCCAGGAAAATTGGAATTCATATCCCCAAGCAATAAGCTTATCCCTAGTAAATTCTGGAAGCTTATCCTTCGCAGAGCACGAACGCGTCTCCCGGCTTTATTCAAAGAGTTATTTCCTTAACAGGATATAACTGGGTTATCCTCAGCCAAAAGCCACGGAAAGAGCGTCGTCGACAAAGTCTTCCTATCCCCAGCAAACTATTATCAACACTCAACAATGCATCCCTCTTCCCACAGAGTATTGCTTCCCAGCATGGTCGCTAGAGTATCTTTTCTCCCCGCAGAATCCTCCATTTGCCAAGTTTATTCCGCAACGGAGTCATCTTCTCCTACCGGTATTCTTGCAGTTATCATCCCCAGCGGAAGCAAAATCTATTCCTCAGCATCAGCCCAGGATACGACTTCCCGGCACCCGTCAAGGATTCACTTTCCTAGATAAAAACATACATAAAACATCACATACATCATTATAACATGCATAGACACATCATATCATACAAGTCTCATTTATATTGAGAACATCATTGCTTGATCCATATCATGCATTGCATATGACTGACCTTTACCTTTCAGGAAAGATCCAGTTAAATTCTTAGCTATATTCAAAGGCCTTCTCTGGTTCAGTCAGATCGACCCTAAGATCTCCCTGATGCTTATCCAGTTGAAGATATTCCAAGACCTTGTCCGGTTCAGTTAAATCGACCCTAAGATTTTCCTGATGCTTATCCAGTCAAAGGCCTTCTCTGGTTCAGTCAGATCGACCCTAAGATCTCCCTGATGCTTATCCAGTTGAAGATATTCCAAGACCTTGTCCGGTTCAGTTAAATCGACCCTAAGATTTTCCTGATTCTTATCCAGTCAAAGGCCTTCTCTGGTTCAGTCAGACGACCCTAAGATCTCCCTGATGCTTATCCAGTTGAAGATATTCCAAGACCTTGTCCGGTTCAGTTAAATCGACCCTAAGATTTTCCTGATTCTTATCCAGTCAAAGGCCTTCTCTGGTTCAGTCAGATCGACCCTAAGATCTCCCTGATGCTTATCCAGTTGAAGATATTCCAAGACCTTGTCCGGTTCAGTTAAATCGACCCTAAGATTTTCCTGATTCTTATCCAGTCAAAGGCCTTCTCTGGTTCAGTCAGATCGACCCTAAGATCTCCCTGATGCTTATCCAGTTGAAGATATTCCAAGACCTTGTCCGGTTCAGTTAAATCGACCCTAAGATTTTCCTGATTCTTATCCAGTCAAAGGCCTTCTCTGGTTCAGTCAGATCGACCCTAAGATCTCCCTGATGCTTATCCAGTTGAAGATATTCCAAGACCTTGTCCGGTTCAGTTAAATCGACCCTAAGATTTTCCTGATGCTTATCCAGTCAAAGGCCTTCTCTGGTTCAGTCAGATCGACCCTAAGATCTCCCTGATGCTTATCCAGTTGAAGATATTCCAAGACCTCGCCCGGTTCAGTTAAATCGACCCTAAGATTTTCCTGATGCTTATCCAGTCAAAGGCCTTCTCTGGTTCAGTCAGATCGACCCTAAGATCTCCCTGATGCTTATCCAGTTGAAGATATTCCAAGACCTTGTCCGGTTCAGTTAAATCGACCCTAAGATTTTCCTGATGCTTATCCAGTCAAAGGCCTTCTCTGGTTCAGTCAGATCGACCCTAAGATCTCCCTGATGCTTATCCAGTTGAAGATATTCCAAGACCTTGTTCGGTTCAGTTAAATCGACCCTAAGATTTTCCTGATGCTTATCCAGTCAAAGGCCTTCTCTGGTTCAGTCAGATCGACCCTAAGATCTTCCTGATGCTTATCCAGTTGAAGATATTCCAAGACCTTGCCCGGTTCAGTTAAATCGACCCTAAGATTTTCCTGATGCTTATCCAGTCAAAGGCCTTCTCTGGTTCAGTCAGATCGACCCTAAGATCTCCCTGATGCTTATCCAGTTGAAGATATTCCAAGACCTTGTCCGGTTCAGTTAAATCGACCCTAAGATCTCCCTGATGCTTATCCAATCAAAGGCCTTCTCTGGTTCAGTCAGATCGACCCTAAGATCTCCCTGATTCTTAGCCAGTTAAAGATATTCCAAGACCTTGTCCGGTTCAGTTAAATCGACCCTAAGATTTTCCTGATGCTTATCCAGTCAAAGGCCTTCTCTGGTTCAGTCAGATCGACCCTAAGATCTCCCTGATGCTTATCCAGTTGAAGATATTCCAAGACCTTGTCCGGTTCAGCTAAATCGACCCTAAGATTTTCCTGATTCTTATCCAGTCAAAGGCCTCCTCTGGTTCAGTCAGATCGACCCTAAGATCTCCCTGATTCTTATCCCAGTAGAAGACACCCAAGATTCTCTCAGCGTTCCTGTTGGGGTAGTAATCGTCCAAGGTTCTCTTACCATTCATGCTAAGGCAGTAACCATCCCTGGTTCATTCAACGCCGTTTGAAGCTCCAGACTCAGCTCCTGTAACCAGTCAGGACACATCTATGCCAAGCATCTGAAAACCAGCTCCTGCAACGTGTCAGGTACTCATTTGTTCTTTTGCAGGTATGCAGGTTCTCGCTAAGGAATCTCCTACGCGATCAACATCCAGATGGCATCTATAAGCCCATCATCCTATCCAGCAATCTCCAAATGGCATCTTTAAGCCCATTCCCCCATCACACTGCTAACATGTGAGCGCAAATTTCTGGGCACTCTAGTGTTCAATCATCTTTCACATTCGGATTACGAAAGGCACGTCCGCCAATCTGCATCCTCAGGTCTAAGAAGATTGAACAGGGGCAACTGTTGTACCCCAAAATTTGCCCTCCCATATTTCTCAAAACATTTCAAGAAAATTCACAAGTCCAACCCGGCGCGTTATATTCAGGTGTTCTTTCGCCAAGATATCTCTGATAACATATTCTCAAATTCAAGTTCGGCTCAAGAGTCAATTCTTTAAAGAAGGTATCCAAATGTGTGAGTTTTCTCGAAGAAATATGGTGAAAAAAGTGCGCTGAAAGTGCAGTTTTTACGCGCTAAAAAATTCATAACTTGAAGATCGTGACTCGTTTTGAACCCGTTCCGGTGGCCAAAATTCCGTCTTGACATTATCTACGTTTTCATCTCTCACGGCTGGAAGCCAATTTCGATCAGAAGGTCTTCAAAAATGTGGATTTATCAAGTATTTTCGTGCAGAAATTTGTGACAGAAGTTTATCTGCGTCATGTTCAGAAAATCATAACTTGGTCGATTTTCATCGTATCGAGCTGGTTCTGGCGCCAAAATTTCACAAATTGAGTTGGCTACATTTTCACAGAAGGTATTGAGTTCAAACGGTATTCAAAAGGCCTTCGTTTTTTGCTCAGAGTGCGTGACATGCTGAAAATCCTGAATGCTGAATATTATTTCATCTGGGCCGAAACTTCGAAAATTCATAACTCGGTCAATTTTTATCGGATTGGACTCATATTTTTACACAAGGTTACTGACTCATAGATCTACAACTTTGCTTCAAAAGTCGAGACCAAATTATGCACCGATCAATACCAGTTTTTTATTGAAGAACGTGTCAGAGTCGACACTGAAGCCCAAAATAAGTTTGTCTGAGCTGAAACTTCAAAAATTCATAACTAATTCACCGTTTATCCGATTGAGTCGATTTTCGGACAGGAGTTAGTTCTCGATGTCGGCTACATTTTGTTTTCACACTTCAAATTCAAAAAATGCACTTAAGTCCCTGCGATTTAGCCTGGAAAGTGACGAATTCAAGTGAATATTGGAGGCCCAATTGCACATTCAAAGCCCATTTGCTTTACCCTAATTTCCAGTATATAATCACCTTCTTTTCACACAAACCAAAAAAAGAGAAAAAGAGAGAAAAAACCTTGCCACAACACTGTTGGAATATCAAACTCTTTCAAGAACCCTAAAACCTTGAAATCCTTATTACAAGTCCCTCTCTCACTACAAACAAAGACATCTCAGTTACAAACCAACATCTTATTACTTCTTCAGTAAGGGTAAGGCTCGCTTGATCTCCATGATCCAAAGGGCATAAAAGCATTCATGTCACTACTTTTCCAGTAAGGGTAAGGTTGATTTGATCTCCATGATCAAAAGGGTATAATCATTCATACATGCCATATTGTGCCTAAACATTAAATTTCTTCATATATTGGCTTTATTTGCATTTTATGATTTTATTTGATGTGTTTGTGAGATTCAACACTGCAGATTTAGACAGGATCCCAGGCAGGTTCATTAAGGAACGTTGAGGCCAAAAGCCAAATGGCCAAAAGCCAAAAGCCAAATGGCCAGACTAGAAAAACTTATGCATGACACCAATACATGGCGAGGCAGACATTAAGCCAGACATTAAAGGAACGTTGAAGCCAGAACACAAATGGCCAAAAGCCAAAAGCCAAAAGGCCAAAGTAGAACAACTTATGCATGAAACTCAATCAAATGGCCAAAGAATGCAGACCACGGTACTGAGGAGTCAATACTTCAAAAAACCTCCCCTTGGGCCAGACACCCCCTATGGTTTGCTCAATTTTTAATTTTTATTTGTTTTTCCTTTTTATTCTTTTAATTGTTTTTTAATTGTTTTCTTTTAATTCCATAAAATAATTTTCATAATAAATATAAAATACAGAAAAATAAAAAAAATGTTTATTTTATTAATATTAATTTTACTATTATTATTTTTGTAAATAAACTTTAAACAATTAATTAGATTAATTTAGGTTTCAAAACTTTAATATTTTTCTTAATAAATTAAATATGTAGAAATTAGGGTTTTTAACTTTTTCATCATTTTTTTTAATAAATAATTTTCTCATCATTATTATTATTATTAACTACTAATTTATTTTGTAAATAAACATGTACATAAATTCTTTAGTAAATTAAGTTAAACTTTAACATTTTTCTCAAATAATTAAAAATAACTTAGAATTAGGGTTTCTTTTAATTTTAATTTTAATTTTCTTATTTCATAAATACAAAAAAAACCTAAAAAACACTTCTTTTATTTCAATAAATAATTAATTAATTTTTAATTTCATTTAATTTCTTTAAAGGGTCCAACGCCCTCGAACGTTCTATTTTTATTTCTTTCGCACATTTATTTTCTTTCAAATATTATGTAATTGCTCAAGCCATGTAACTCGGACATTTTTTATTTCTCGCACTTTACTTCTTTATTTTCTGTCAAATCGGGTCCTGGATTAAATTTGGCGATGTGGACCCGCGCCTTTGTAATAGTTTAGGAATTTTATCTTTCCGCACTCTTTTAACCGTTAAATAAATGCATGCAAGAATGAATGGCCTAAAATAAAAATAAACGCTTAGATCACTTTGACATGACAAGACAAAAATAAACGAATCTGACACACAAATCACACACCACCCCTAGGGTACGCCTCACTGTTGCCTTGCCTCGAAAGGTGATCGTCGAGTAGAGGATGTCTTAGTAAGTCCTCATGATCCGGGAACCTGGCATGAGGGTAGCTTCTAAGGTGTCTTCCCATTGCTCCGGTGATCACCATGTCCCGAACCTCGAATTGACCCGAACACCTCCAACGGTGGTGCTACCTACCTCTCAATGGTGGGATGGCACTACTTTAAAGGACATTTACACAGACGAATTCCTTAGGGTAGGTAGGTTCTCGTAGATACTTGCTCTAAATTTCAAACAAAAATTCAAAAATACTTTTCACACCAACACATTTTCAAAAAGCTTTCGAAAGCAATTTTTCAAACACTCTTGAGGACAGATACAAGAGTCGAACTGGAATTTTCAAAGAAACTTTTTTAAAACCCACTCACACTTGAAAAGCAAACAAACATTTTGAAAACACAAATGAGCAAGTATCTAAGAGCCCATGGATAACCATGGATAGAAAGGGTGCTAACACCTTCCCTTTCTATAATCTACCTCCCGAACCGAGAGCAATCTCTTTAAGGAATTTTTCTGTGCTTTTGTCCTTTCCATTTGGAGAAAATAAAAGACGGTGGCGACTCTTGCTTCCGCGACATTTCGCGAACCAGCGTTAAACAGTCAGTTCCAGATCCACCGATCACAGAACTGTTGTACCCCAAAATTTGCCCTCCCATATTTCTCAAAACATTTCAAGAAAATTCACAAGTCCAACCCGGCGCGTTATATTCAGGTGTTCTTTCGCCAAGATATCTCTGATAACATATTCTCAAATTCAGGTTCGGCTCAAGAGTCAATTCTTTAAAGAAGGTATCCAAATGTGTGAGTTTTCTCGAAGAAATATGGTGAAAAAAGTGCGCTGAAAGTGCAGTTTTTACGCGCTAAAAAATTCATAACTTGAAGATCGTGACTCGTTTTGAACCCGTTCCGGTGGCCAAAATTCCGTCTTGACATTATCTACGTTTTCATCTCTCACGGCTGGAAGCCAATTTCGATCAGAAGGTCTTCAAAAATGTGGATTTATCAAGTATTTTCGTGCAGAAATTTGTGACAGAAGTTTATCTGCGTCATGTTCAGAAAATCATAACTTGGTCGATTTTCATCGTATCGAGCTGGTTCTGGCGCCAAAATTTCACAAATTGAGTTGGCTACATTTTCACAGAAGGTATTGAGTTCAAACGGTATTCAAAAGGCCTTCGTTTTTTGCTCAGAGTGCGTGACATGCTGAAAATCCTGAATGCTGAATATTATTTCATCTGGGCCGAAACTTCGAAAATTCATAACTCGGTCAATTTTTATCGGATTGGACTCATATTTTTACACAAGGTTACTGACTCATAGATCTACAACTTTGCTTCAAAAGTCGAGACCAAATTATGCACCGATCAATACCAGTTTTTTATTGAAGAACGTGTCAGAGTCGACACTGAAGCCCAAAATAAGTTTGTCTGAGCTGAAACTTCAAAAATTCATAACTAATTCACCGTTTATCCGATTGAGTCGATTTTCGGACAGGAGTTAGTTCTCGATGTCGGCTACATTTTGTTTTCACACTTCAAATTCAAAAAATGCACTTAAGTCCCTGCGATTTAGCCTGGAAAGTGACGAATTCAAGTGAATATTGGAGGCCCAATTGCACATTCAAAGCCCATTTGCTTTACCCTAATTTCCAGTATATAATCACCTTCTTTTCACACAAACCAAAAAAAGAGAAAAAGAGAGAAAAAACCTTGCCACAACACTGTTGGAATATCAAACTCTTTCAAGAACCCTAAAACCTTGAAATCCTTATTACAAGTCCCTCTCTCACTACAAACAAAGACATCTCAGTTACAAACCAACATCTTATTACTTCTTCAGTAAGGGTAAGGCTCGCTTGATCTCCATGATCCAAAGGGCATAAAAGCATTCATGTCACTACTTTTCCAGTAAGGGTAAGGTTGATTTGATCTCCATGATCAAAAGGGTATAATCATTCATACATGCCATATTGTGCCTAAACATTAAATTTCTTCATATATTGGCTTTATTTGCATTTTATGATTTTATTTGATGTGTTTGTGAGATTCAACACTGCAGATTTAGACAGGATCCCAGGCAGGTTCATTAAGGAACGTTGAGGCCAAAAGCCAAATGGCCAAAAGCCAAAAGCCAAATGGCCAGACTAGAAAAACTTATGCATGACACCAATACATGGCGAGGCAGACATTAAGCCAGACATTAAAGGAACGTTGAAGCCAGAACACAAATGGCCAAAAGCCAAAAGCCAAAAGGCCAAAGTAGAACAACTTATGCATGAAACTCAATCAAATGGCCAAAGAATGCAGACCACGGTACTGAGGAGTCAATACTTCAAAAAACCTCCCCTTGGGCCAGACACCCCCTATGGTTTGCTCAATTTTTAATTTTTATTTGTTTTTCCTTTTTATTCTTTTAATTGTTTTTTAATTGTTTTCTTTTAATTCCATAAAATAATTTTCATAATAAATATAAAATACAGAAAAATAAAAAAAATGTTTATTTTATTAATATTAATTTTACTATTATTATTTTTGTAAATAAACTTTAAACAATTAATTAGATTAATTTAGGTTTCAAAACTTTAATATTTTTCTTAATAAATTAAATATGTAGAAATTAGGGTTTTTAACTTTTTCATCATTTTTTTTAATAAATAATTTTCTCATCATTATTATTATTATTAACTACTAATTTATTTTGTAAATAAACATGTACATAAATTCTTTAGTAAATTAAGTTAAACTTTAACATTTTTCTCAAATAATTAAAAATAACTTAGAATTAGGGTTTCTTTTAATTTTAATTTTAATTTTCTTATTTCATAAATACAAAAAAAACCTAAAAAACACTTCTTTTATTTCAATAAATAATTAATTAATTTTTAATTTCATTTAATTTCTTTAAAGGGTCCAACGCCCTCGAACGTTCTATTTTTATTTCTTTCGCACATTTATTTTCTTTCAAATATTATGTAATTGCTCAAGCCATGTAACTCGGACATTTTTTATTTCTCGCACTTTACTTCTTTATTTTCTGTCAAATCGGGTCCTGGATTAAATTTGGCGATGTGGACCCGCGCCTTTGTAATAGTTTAGGAATTTTATCTTTCCGCACTCTTTTAACCGTTAAATAAATGCATGCAAGAATGAATGGCCTAAAATAAAAATAAACGCTTAGATCACTTTGACATGACAAGACAAAAATAAACGAATCTGACACACAAATCACACACCACCCCTAGGGTACGCCTCACTGTTGCCTTGCCTCGAAAGGTGATCGTCGAGTAGAGGATGTCTTAGTAAGTCCTCATGATCCGGGAACCTGGCATGAGGGTAGCTTCTAAGGTGTCTTCCCATTGCTCCGGTGATCACCATGTCCCGAACCTCGAATTGACCCGAACACCTCCAACGGTGGTGCTACCTACCTCTCAATGGTGGGATGGCACTACTTTAAAGGACATTTACACAGACGAATTCCTTAGGGTAGGTAGGTTCTCGTAGATACTTGCTCTAAATTTCAAACAAAAATTCAAAAATACTTTTCACACCAACACATTTTCAAAAAGCTTTCGAAAGCAATTTTTCAAACACTCTTGAGGACAGATACAAGAGTCGAACTGGAATTTTCAAAGAAACTTTTTTAAAACCCACTCACACTTGAAAAGCAAACAAACATTTTGAAAACACAAATGAGCAAGTATCTAAGAGCCCATGGATAACCATGGATAGAAAGGGTGCTAACACCTTCCCTTTCTATAATCTACCTCCCGAACCGAGAGCAATCTCTTTAAGGAATTTTTCTGTGCTTTTGTCCTTTCCATTTGGAGAAAATAAAAGACGGTGGCGACTCTTGCTTCCGCGACATTTCGCGAACCAGCGTTAAACAGTCAGTTCCAGATCCACCGATCACAGAACTGTTGTACCCCAAAATTTGCCCTCCCATATTTCTCAAAACATTTCAAGAAAATTCACAAGTCCAACCCGGCGCGTTATATTCAGGTGTTCTTTCGCCAAGATATCTCTGATAACATATTCTCAAATTCAGGTTCGGCTCAAGAGTCAATTCTTTAAAGAAGGTATCCAAATGTGTGAGTTTTCTCGAAGAAATATGGTGAAAAAAGTGCGCTGAAAGTGCAGTTTTTACGCGCTAAAAAATTCATAACTTGAAGATCGTGACTCGTTTTGAACCCGTTCCGGTGGCCAAAATTCCGTCTTGACATTATCTACGTTTTCATCTCTCACGGCTGGAAGCCAATTTCGATCAGAAGGTCTTCAAAAATGTGGATTTATCAAGTATTTTCGTGCAGAAATTTGTGACAGAAGTTTATCTGCGTCATGTTCAGAAAATCATAACTTGGTCGATTTTCATCGTATCGAGCTGGTTCTGGCGCCAAAATTTCACAAATTGAGTTGGCTACATTTTCACAGAAGGTATTGAGTTCAAACGGTATTCAAAAGGCCTTCGTTTTTTGCTCAGAGTGCGTGACACGCTGAAAATCCTGAATGCTGAATATTATTTCATCTGGGCCGAAACTTCGAAAATTCATAACTCGGTCAATTTTTATCGGATTGGACTCATATTTTTACACAAGGTTACTGACTCATAGATCTACAACTTTGCTTCAAAAGTCGAGACCAAATTATGCACCGATCAATACCAGTTTTTTATTGAAGAACGTGTCAGAGTCGACACTGAAGCCCAAAATAAGTTTGTCTGAGCTGAAACTTCAAAAATTCATAACTAATTCACCGTTTATCCGATTGAGTCGATTTTCGGACAGGAGTTAGTTCTCGATGTCGGCTACATTTTGTTTTCACACTTCAAATTCAAAAAATGCACTTAAGTCCCTGCGATTTAGCCTGGAAAGTGACGAATTCAAGTGAATATTGGAGGCCCAATTGCACATTCAAAGCCCATTTGCTTTACCCTAATTTCCAGTATATAATCACCTTCTTTTCACACAAACCAAAAAAAGAGAAAAAGAGAGAAAAAACCTTGCCACAACACTGTTGGAATATCAAACTCTTTCAAGAACCCTAAAACCTTGAAATCCTTATTACAAGTCCCTCTCTCACTACAAACAAAGACATCTCAGTTACAAACCAACATCTTATTACTTCTTCAGTAAGGGTAAGGCTCGCTTGATCTCCATGATCCAAAGGGCATAAAAGCATTCATGTCACTACTTTTCCAGTAAGGGTAAGGTTGATTTGATCTCCATGATCAAAAGGGTATAATCATTCATACATGCCATATTGTGCCTAAACATTAAATTTCTTCATATATTGGCTTTATTTGCATTTTATGATTTTATTTGATGTGTTTGTGAGATTCAACACTGCAGATTTAGACAGGATCCCAGGCAGGTTCATTAAGGAACGTTGAGGCCAAAAGCCAAATGGCCAAAAGCCAAAAGCCAAATGGCCAGACTAGAAAAACTTATGCATGACACCAATACATGGCGAGGCAGACATTAAGCCAGACATTAAAGGAACGTTGAAGCCAGAACACAAATGGCCAAAAGCCAAAAGCCAAAAGGCCAAAGTAGAACAACTTATGCATGAAACTCAATCAAATGGCCAAAGAATGCAGACCACGGTACTGAGGAGTCAATACTTCAAAAAACCTCCCCTTGGGCCAGACACCCCCTATGGTTTGCTCAATTTTTAATTTTTATTTGTTTTTCCTTTTTATTCTTTTAATTGTTTTTTAATTGTTTTCTTTTAATTCCATAAAATAATTTTCATAATAAATATAAAATACAGAAAAATCAAAAAAATGTTTATTTTATTAATATTAATTTTACTATTATTATTTTTGTAAATAAACTTTAAACAATTAATTAGATTAATTTAGGTTTCAAAACTTTAATATTTTTCTTAATAAATTAAATATGTAGAAATTAGGGTTTTTAACTTTTTCATCATTTTTTTTAATAAATAATTTTCTCATTATTATTATTATTATTATTAACTACTAATTTATTTTGTAAATAAACATGTACATAAATTCTTTAGTAAATTAAGTTAAACTTTAACATTTTTCTCAAATAATTAAAAATAACTTAGAATTAGGGTTTCTTTTAATTTTAATTTTAATTTTCTTATTTCATAAATACAAAAAAAACCTAAAAAACACTTCTTTTATTTCAATAAATAATTAATTAATTTTTAATTTCATTTAATTTCTTTAAAGGGTCCAACGCCCTCGAACGTTCTATTTTTATTTCTTTCGCACATTTATTTTCTTTCAAATATTATGTAATTGCTCAAGCCATGTAACTCGGACATTTTTTATTTCTCGCACTTTACTTCTTTATTTTCTGTCAAATCGGGTCCTGGATTAAATTTGGCGATGTGGACCCGCGCCTTTGTAATAGTTTAGGAATTTTATCTTTCCGCACTCTTTTAACCGTTAAATAAATGCATGCAAGAATGAATGGCCTAAAATAAAAATAAACGCTTAGATCACTTTGACATGACAAGACAAAAATAAACGAATCTGACACACAAATCACACACCACCCCTAGGGTACGCCTCACTGTTGCCTTGCCTCGAAAGGTGATCGTCGAGTAGAGGATGTCTTAGTAAGTCCTCATGATCCGGGAACCTGGCATGAGGGTAGCTTCTAAGGTGTCTTCCCATTGCTCCGGTGATCACCATGTCCCGAACCTCGAATTGACCCGAACACCTCCAACGGTGGTGCTACCTACCTCTCAATGGTGGGATGGCACTACTTTAAAGGACATTTACACAGACGAATTCCTTAGGGTAGGTAGGTTCTCGTAGATACTTGCTCTAAATTTCAAACAAAAATTCAAAAATACTTTTCACACCAACACATTTTCAAAAAGCTTTCGAAAGCAATTTTTCAAACACTCTTGAGGACAGATACAAGAGTCGAACTGGAATTTTCAAAGAAACTTTTTTAAAACCCACTCACACTTGAAAAGCAAACAAACATTTTGAAAACACAAATGAGCAAGTATCTAAGAGCCCATGGATAACCATGGATAGAAAGGGTGCTAACACCTTCCCTTTCTATAATCTACCTCCCGAACCGAGAGCAATCTCTTTAAGGAATTTTTCTGTGCTTTTGTCCTTTCCATTTGGAGAAAATAAAAGACGGTGGCGACTCTTGCTTCCGCGACATTTCGCGAACCAGCGTTAAACAGTCAGTTCCAGATCCACCGATCACAGAACTGTTGTACCCCAAAATTTGCCCTCCCATATTTCTCAAAACATTTCAAGAAAATTCACAAGTCCAACCCGGCGCGTTATATTCAGGTGTTCTTTCGCCAAGATATCTCTGATAACATATTCTCAAATTCAGGTTCGGCTCAAGAGTCAATTCTTTAAAGAAGGTATCCAAATGTGTGAGTTTTCTCGAAGAAATATGGTGAAAAAAGTGCGCTGAAAGTGCAGTTTTTACGCGCTAAAAAATTCATAACTTGAAGATCGTGACTCGTTTTGAACCCGTTCCGGTGGCCAAAATTCCGTCTTGACATTATCTACGTTTTCATCTCTCACGGCTGGAAGCCAATTTCGATCAGAAGGTCTTCAAAAATGTGGATTTATCAAGTATTTTCGTGCAGAAATTTGTGACAGAAGTTTATCTGCGTCATGTTCAGAAAATCATAACTTGGTCGATTTTCATCGTATCGAGCTGGTTCTGGCGCCAAAATTTCACAAATTGAGTTGGCTACATTTTCACAGAAGGTATTGAGTTCAAACGGTATTCAAAAGGCCTTCGTTTTTTGCTCAGAGTGCGTGACACGCTGAAAATCCTGAATGCTGAATATTATTTCATCTGGGCCGAAACTTCGAAAATTCATAACTCGGTCAATTTTTATCGGATTGGACTCATATTTTTACACAAGGTTACTGACTCATAGATCTACAACTTTGCTTCAAAAGTCGAGACCAAATTATGCACCGATCAATACCAGTTTTTTATTGAAGAACGTGTCAGAGTCGACACTGAAGCCCAAAATAAGTTTGTCTGAGCTGAAACTTCAAAAATTCATAACTAATTCACCGTTTATCCGATTGAGTCGATTTTCGGACAGGAGTTAGTTCTCGATGTCGGCTACATTTTGTTTTCACACTTCAAATTCAAAAAATGCACTTAAGTCCCTGCGATTTAGCCTGGAAAGTGACGAATTCAAGTGAATATTGGAGGCCCAATTGCACATTCAAAGCCCATTTGCTTTACCCTAATTTCCAGTATATAATCACCTTCTTTTCACACAAACCAAAAAAAGAGAAAAAGAGAGAAAAAACCTTGCCACAACACTGTTGGAATATCAAACTCTTTCAAGAACCCTAAAACCTTGAAATCCTTATTACAAGTCCCTCTCTCACTACAAACAAAGACATCTCAGTTACAAACCAACATCTTATTACTTCTTCAGTAAGGGTAAGGCTCGCTTGATCTCCATGATCCAAAGGGCATAAAAGCATTCATGTCACTACTTTTCCAGTAAGGGTAAGGTTGATTTGATCTCCATGATCAAAAGGGTATAATCATTCATACATGCCATATTGTGCCTAAACATTAAATTTCTTCATATATTGGCTTTATTTGCATTTTATGATTTTATTTGATGTGTTTGTGAGATTCAACACTGCAGATTTAGACAGGATCCCAGGCAGGTTCATTAAGGAACGTTGAGGCCAAAAGCCAAATGGCCAAAAGCCAAAAGCCAAATGGCCAGACTAGAAAAACTTATGCATGACACCAATACATGGCGAGGCAGACATTAAGCCAGACATTAAAGGAACGTTGAAGCCAGAACACAAATGGCCAAAAGCCAAAAGCCAAAAGGCCAAAGTAGAACAACTTATGCATGAAACTCAATCAAATGGCCAAAGAATGCAGACCACGGTACTGAGGAGTCAATACTTCAAAAAACCTCCCCTTGGGCCAGACACCCCCTATGGTTTGCTCAATTTTTAATTTTTATTTGTTTTTCCTTTTTATTCTTTTAATTGTTTTTTAATTGTTTTCTTTTAATTCCATAAAATAATTTTCATAATAAATATAAAATACAGAAAAATCAAAAAAATGTTTATTTTATTAATATTAATTTTACTATTATTATTTTTGTAAATAAACTTTAAACAATTAATTAGATTAATTTAGGTTTCAAAACTTTAATATTTTTCTTAATAAATTAAATATGTAGAAATTAGGGTTTTTAACTTTTTCATCATTTTTTTTAATAAATAATTTTCTCATCATTATTATTATTATTAACTACTAATTTATTTTGTAAATAAACATGTACATAAATTCTTTAGTAAATTAAGTTAAACTTTAACATTTTTCTCAAATAATTAAAAATAACTTAGAATTAGGGTTTCTTTTAACTTTAATTTTAATTTTCTTATTTCATAAATACAAAAAAAACCTAAAAAACACTTCTTTTATTTCAATAAATAATTAATTAATTTTTAATTTCATTTAATTTCTTTAAAGGGTCCAACGCCCTCGAACGTTCTATTTTTATTTCTTTCGCACATTTATTTTCTTTCAAATATTATGTAATTGCTCAAGCCATGTAACTCGGACATTTTTTATTTCTCGCACTTTACTTCTTTATTTTCTGTCAAATCGGGTCCTGGATTAAATTTGGCGATGTGGACCCGCGCCTTTGTAATAGTTTAGGAATTTTATCTTTCCGCACTCTTTTAACCGTTAAATAAATGCATGCAAGAATGAATGGCCTAAAATAAAAATAAACGCTTAGATCACTTTGACATGACAAGACAAAAATAAACGAATCTGACACACAAATCACACACCACCCCTAGGGTACGCCTCACTGTTGCCTTGCCTCGAAAGGTGATCGTCGAGTAGAGGATGTCTTAGTAAGTCCTCATGATCCGGGAACCTGGCATGAGGGTAGCTTCTAAGGTGTCTTCCCATTGCTCCGGTGATCACCATGTCCCGAACCTCGAATTGACCCGAACACCTCCAACGGTGGTGCTACCTACCTCTCAATGGTGGGATGGCACTACTTTAAAGGACATTTACACAGACGAATTCCTTAGGGTAGGTAGGTTCTCGTAGATACTTGCTCTAAATTTCAAACAAAAATTCAAAAATACTTTTCACACCAACACATTTTCAAAAAGCTTTCGAAAGCAATTTTTCAAACACTCTTGAGGACAGATACAAGAGTCGAACTGGAATTTTCAAAGAAACTTTTTTAAAACCCACTCACACTTGAAAAGCAAACAAACATTTTGAAAACACAAATGAGCAAGTATCTAAGAGCCCATGGATAACCATGGATAGAAAGGGTGCTAACACCTTCCCTTTCTATAATCTACCTCCCGAACCGAGAGCAATCTCTTTAAGGAATTTTTCTGTGCTTTTGTCCTTTCCATTTGGAGAAAATAAAAGACGGTGGCGACTCTTGCTTCCGCGACATTTCGCGAACCAGCGTTAAACAGTCAGTTCCAGATCCACCGATCACAGAACTGGCGACTCTGCTGGGGACTAAAAACTTAAAGTGAGGTGTACCTTAGGGCTAGGTCATAACTGTGTTTTCACTTGTATTGTTGTGCTTGCTTTACTATTGTGGGTTGCATCGGAGATACATAGATCCTAACCCGGATCTGGGGATACCCTGTTTAGGTAGCATAAGCTGTGAGGGACCTGTCCGGCGTAGACCGACACAGGTGAAGCAGTGGCTACGTTGGTGTGGCACCTTAGTCTGTACCGATATCCCTTGTGTTGCAACGAGGAGAATATGGGTTTTCTAAGGAGTCATTAAGCACCAACAACCTTAGAACCTTAATTGACACAACTTGGCCTTTAGAACAGTAGCAGTATGCTACGCCCATTGAGGCTAAACTCTCGTGATGGTTCTGGCTGCAAGAAAAGATTGCGATGCTGGAGTTATGACCGATTGAGGGTAGTCAATGATATTGGGATCCTCTAAGAACCCGGTTACTTTTGATTAGGACAGGTATGAACCAACAAACTGAAAGAGGGTAGTACCTAGACCTCATGCTGGCCTAAACTTTAGGGGCTTGCTTTGTGTGACTTGTGTGCCTTACCATGTTTGCCTTTGTATCTGTATGTGGTGTGCTTTATCATAACATCATAGCATCATGAGCATTGCATGCATCCTGTATAAGAACTGACCATTTCAAAGACAAGAGGGTTTCATCTTTGCTCTGTTTTGTAGGACATTATGATGCCTGTGCGAAGGAATACTATCCGGTTCAACTTTGTTCGTTCACCTGAGTTGCTTGATGAGTTGGTTAGCAGAATTCCAAATACCACTTCCTTCATTCAGAGGCATGGTTCTCTTCTCGGTCTAGTCACTGCAAAGCGAGATCAACAGTTGATGAGTGTTCTGACCCAGTTCTATGACCCTCAGTACCAGTGCTTTACCTTCCAAGACTTCCAGCTGGTCCCTACCCTGGAAGAGTTCTCTAATCTGCTTGGTATTCCTATCTTGGATCAGACTCCCTTTACTGGTTGGGAAAAGACCCTCAGGCTTGAGGACATTGCTGCAGCTCTTCCTTTGACCCATCAAGAGGTAACAGACAACTGGGTAACTAGAAGCGGAGTTAAGGGTTTCTTGGCCAAGTTTCTGATTGGTAAAGCTAACAGCTTCTGGAATGACTTGGACTTTAGGGCATATGAAGACATCTTGGCTCTCCTAATCTATGGGTTAGTCCTGTTTCCTAATCCTGACAACTTCATCAACGTCACTTCCATTAGGATCTTTATGTCTCAGAATCCCGTACCCACTCTCTTGGGTGACATCTTGCAACAACTTCATGCCCGTACTACCCGAAGACGAGGAACCCTATGGTGTTGTACCCCTTTGTTGGTGAGGTGGTTTATTTCGCACCTCCCTAAGTCTGTACTGAAGAACCAAGAAGGAAGAGGTTGGGCTCACAGGTTAATGTCTCTCACCGATAAAGACATCACTTGGACTTGCAGAGGTTTGGATGAGATAGCTATTATTGATCGATGCGGGGAGTATCCTAATGTTCCTTTGATCGGTACTCAAGGAGGGATCTCTTACAATCCATGTCTAGCACTCCGTCAGTTTGGGAGAGCAAGAAGAGCAGGCCCCCATGAGATGTTGGTGCCCCACATCAGTTTCGAGTTTCAAATGGGTAGTGACGAGCTACGTCGTAGGTTCATCAAAGCTTGGGAGAAGGTTCATAAAGCTGACCCACAAGAGCTAGGGCCAAAGACTTCTCTACCTATGGAAGCCTACTACAAATGGGTCCGCACCCGTGCTCAGAAGTTAGGTATGCCGTATGAAGCTGTCAGACCCGTCATCCTTGAGTGTCCTGATAAAGATGGTGTTCCTCCAACTGTCCTTCCTCCTCAGATACCTACTGATTACGAGACATTGAAGAGATCTTGGTCGCAACTGCAAGAAGAACGGGATTCTTACCGGGAAAAGTTCAACGAGCAGGAATCAAAGATCCAGAAGCTGACAAAGCAGTTGGAGAATGAGAGAGCTCTGAATGCATACCTCCGTACTAAGAAGAGGAGACCATGGGATCAATGAGGAATTCTGAATGTGCCTTTACAGTTTTTATTTCCTTTCCAGTTGTTTCATTTCATGTAAACGCCTAAGGGCAACTTGTTGAATAATTTCAGTTGCAAAGTTGAATCTAATAAAGTGTGTTCCTTTTTGTTTACAAAGTTGATTCCCGATTGTCTTTGAAAACATAATTCATACGCATTTCATACATCATGTGCATAGCAGGTTTTTCCCCTTTTTCAGGTTGCTTACAGTTCTTCGCTGTTTATTTCAGCATCATGAATCCCGGATCTGAATCAACAGAGACATCAATCAAGGCTCTCCAGGCGCAGAATGCGCAGTTTCAAGAACTAATCCTGGGTCTAGCTAAGGGCCAAGAGGAACTGAAGACTATGCTCCTGAAGAAGGAGAAGAAGAAGAAAAGAAGAACTGTTCTATTCAACTCGGGCCGAAGGTTGGGTAATACTCTGCAGCATGAAGAGGCTGTTTCTTCTGTTGGCAAGAGTCCTTCTCAGGCAGAGGTAAAGCTTCCTACTCCAGAAGTCTCCGACAACGAGACAGACTTTGATGAAGAGCAGTACCCTCCTGAAGACAACAGGTACAAACAACTGGAAGACAGGCTGAAGGCTATGGAGGTGCAACAGGCACCTGGGTTGGATTTCGGAGATCTGGGTTTGTCGACTGGTGTGATCATTCCCCATAAATTCAAAGCACCCACCTTCTCCAAGTATGACGGGGCATCCTGTCCCAAGCTGCATTTGAGGTCCTATGTTCGAAAAATTCAGCCGTACTCTGCGGACAAGAATCTATGGATCCACTTCTTCCAGGAGAGTCTTTCAGGGACTCATCTCGAATGGTTCTATCAGCTGGATGGGACCAAAGTTCGTAACTGGGAGGAGCTGGCTACTGCTTTCTACAAGCAGTATCAGTATAATGCCGACCTTGCCCCCACACGTACCCAACTCCAGGGTATGGCGTTAGGTGC
Source organism: Vicia faba (assembly GCA_948472305.1). NCBI lineage: Eukaryota > Viridiplantae > Streptophyta > Magnoliopsida > Fabales > Fabaceae > Vicia > Vicia faba. Next base: position 520,987,055 of record OX451738.1, read on the forward strand.
AAGCGAAGGTTTTAAGGAGTACGCTCAGAAGTGGAGAGACCTGGCTGGCAGGGTGCAGCCACCATTGACTGATCGGGAGTTGGTTGACATGTTCTTGGGGACCCTATCTGGGCCATTCTTTAACCATCTCATTGGGAACTCTTCTGCTGGTTTCACTGATTTGATCTTAACTGGAGAGAGAATTGAAGCTGGGCTGAAATCTGGGAAGATTGCAAAGGATACATCATCATCTGGGTCGGACAAGAAACCATTTAAGAAGGAGTCTAGTGCCGTGTATGGTTCTAGGAGATCAGAGAGAAGTGAACACCGCCAATCTGTCAGTGCGGTCATGATTGCTAAGCCTGCTGCCGCTCCCCGGCCAAACAATGCTCAGAAAGCTGAAAGACCCAGGAGGGAGTTCACCCGTTTAAACATGACTTTATCGCAGATCCTGCCACAGTTGCTCGCAACCAATTTGGTATCTGTCAGGGAGGCTCCAAAGTTTCCAAATACTGCATCCCCCAAGTACAACCCGAATGCTCGTTGTGCTTACCACTCAGAAAGCCCGGGGCACTCTACTGATGACTGTTGGGCGTTAAAGAATAAGGTGCAAGACCTTATCGATGCTAAGGAGATACAATTCGAAGCACCTGCAAAGCCGAATGTAGTTACTGCCCCTATGCCTCAGCACGGGGTAAATGCTGTTGATGAAGACGTCTATGTTGTTTCTGTGGGTGATCTAGCCACTCCTTTAAAGATCATTAAGAAGAACCTACTGCAGGCCGGTTTATTTCCGGGTTGTAGTGAGGGTTGCCTGTTCTGTGTTGTGTCCCCATCCGGTTGTCCCTTGCTAAAATTAGGCATCCAAAGCTTAATGGATAGCAAGGAGATTCTATTCAAGAAGTCTGCTGTTCGTATGGTTCCAATGGAAGAAGTCTCTGTGGTGACTATCTTCAACAATCCGATCCCGGCTCTCCATAAGAAGCCCGTTCAAATTCTGACCGTTGCACCTGTTACTATCACTGTTCCTGGGCCACTGCCCTATGTATCCAACAAAGCTGTCCCTTGGCACTATGGGGCATATGTATATATAAACGGAGTTAAACAAGAGCTCAACGCTGGCGCCAGCATCTGTGACATCACTGGCCCGGCCAAAGTTACCCGCAGTGGCAGGCTCTTCTCGCCTGACATTGCGCCACCTGCTGCCCGAAGACCGCTCCTGATAATTCCTGCAAGTACACCTACTCCTGTTGCTGACCAAGTTGTTATTCCTGCTGCTGATCCGATTGTTTCTCCTGCTGCCGAGTCATCCAATGCTCGGGGCAAGGGAGTTGAAGCTGAGCCTGCCCAGATGGAGGCACCCGTACCCATAGCTGCTGAGGCCTCCCCACAAGAGATGGAGGAGATTTTGAAGATTATAAAGAAGAGCGATTTTAATGTTGTGGAACAGCTGGGGCATACGCCCTCCAAGATCTCCATGCTCTCTTTACTGCTGTGCTCTGAGGCCCATGCGAAGGCCCTCATCTCGTTCCTCAAGACGGCCCATGTGCCACACGAAACCTCTGCAGTCCAATTCACTGATTGCGTGGCAAGCCTAACTGCAGACAATGGCTTGGGTTTTTCAGACGCTGATTTGACCACAAAGGGGAAGATCACAATGATGCTCTGCATGTCTCAATCGAATGCAGGGGCACCACCTTGGCACATGTGTTGGTTGATACTGGGTCATCTTTGAATGTGCTACCCAAGAAGGCTCTGGATCGTCTAGATTGTGAAGGCCTGGATTTGAAACCCAGCAACATCATTGTCAGGGCCTTTGATGGTTCAAAGAGGATGGTCCATGGGGAGGTGGACATTCCGATTCGTGTAGGCTCTCAGGTGTTCGACTCCACTTTTTATGTGATGGACATCCGTCCATCTTACTCTTGTCAGCTGGGTCGACCCTGGATACATAAGGCTGGGGCAGTGACCTCTACCTTGCATCAAAAGCTGAAGTACCCCGTCAGAGGGAAGATTGTCACCGTGCAAGGAGAGGAAGAATATATGGTGAGCCACCTGAACTCGTTCAGATACATTGAGATGGATGGGGAGTTCATTGAGACCCCCTTTCAGCATTTCGAGGAGGTGTTTCCAATCGCAGCAGAAACAGCAGAAGCAGGTGGTCCTCTGAAGATGGCTTCCCTAAAGGATGCCAGGGCTGTGGTACAGAAAGGTGAAGGTGCCAACTGGGGCAGACTTCCAGACTTCACCCAGAAGACTGATAAACTTGGGCTGGGTTTCACCTCAGAAGGGCAGAGAGCTATGAGGAAAGAGAAGATCGGAAGGCCTCCGGTATTTATTAAAGGTTCAGAAGCGAATGCTGTCGGGGAAGACCTTGAAGTGGACGAAGCCGAATTCAACAGCTGGATTTATCCGACGGCCGAAGAAGGATTGAACAATTGGAGTGCAAAGGATCATACCCCTGTTACTTTTATCACTAAGTAATAAATTTCCCATGTTTTGTATATTTTGTAATAAACAATGATAAACTCTATGGCCCGGTGTCTTACCCGAGGCACCGTGGTTCTATTTGTGAGGGCATACAAACTGTCATTTTATACATCATGAATGGAAATCTTGGACGTATTTTTCGCATTGCAAATATTGTGTTCCTTTTCTATCTTTCTTTTCCTTTTACATAATTTTCAAAACAGCTGTATTTACACACACACTCACTCATACAGGTTCCAATCCACTCTGGATCTCACTGATAACAGCTCTGCTAATGCCAATTATGACTTCGAAAATCCGATCAACTTAGCCGAAGACGAAGGTGAAGATGATTGCGAAGTGCCTGGCGAGCTTGCAAGACTGTTACTTCAGGAAGAGAGGGCAATTCAACCCCATGAAGAGCCAGTGGAAACCATAAACCTGGGTACCGAGGCAGATAGAAAAGAGGTAAAGATTGGTGCCAACCTGGAGCTCAGCATGAAGCAACGGTTAACCAAGATGCTACATGACTATATGGAGATCTTTGCCTGGTCCTACGAAGACATGCCAGGGTTGGATACCGATATTGTTGTCCATCATTTGCCGACTAGGGAAGACTGTCCTCCAATTAAACAAAAGGTCCGTCGAATGCGTCCAGAGATGTCAGAGAAGATTAAGGCCGAAGTCATGAAACAGTTTGATGCCGGGTTCCTTGCAGTAACTTCCTACCCTCAGTGGGTTGCTAATGTGGTGCCGGTACCTAAAAAGGACGGCAAGGTCAGAATGTGTGTCGATTACAGGGATCTGAACAGGGCCAGCCCCAAGGATGACTTCCCCTTGCCTCACATTGATGTCCTTGTTGATAACACAGCTCAGCACAAGGTATTCTCTTTCATGGATGGCTTTTCAGGCTACAATCAGATCAAGATGGCACCTGAAGACATGGAAAAGACTACATTTGTTACTCAGTGGGGCACCTTCTGCTACAAGGTCATGCCGTTCGGACTAAAAAATGCTGGGGCAACCTACCAACGTGCCATGGTAGCCTTATTTCATGATATGATCCACCATGAGATCGAAGTGTATGTTGACGACATGATCGCTAGGTCCCAAACTGAGGAAGAGCATTTAGATCATCTGCAGAAGTTGTTCGACCGGTTGAAACTGTACAAGCTGAGATTGAACCCGAACAAGTGCACCTTCGGGGTAAGATCTGGAAAATTGCTAGGCTTCGTGGTCAGTGATAAAGGTATTCAAGTGGACCCTGCTAAGGTCAAAGCTATTCAAGAGATGCCAGTTCCTAAGACAGAGAAGGAAGTCAGAGGCTTTTTAGGGCGCCTGAATTACATTGCTCGATTCATCTCTCATCTAACTGCTACTTGTGAGCCAATCTTCAAGCTGCTGAAGAAAGATCAGGTAGTACGTTGGAACGATGAATGTCAGGCTGCCTTCGACAGAATCAAAGAGTATCTCCAAGAACCACCTATCCTTATGCCACCGGTTGAAGGGAGACCTCTGATCCTATATCTGACAGTGCTAGACAATTCAATGGGGTGTGTGCTGGGGCAGCATGACGAGTCTGGCCGAAAAGAGCATGCCATTTATTACCTTAGCAAAAAGTTTACCGACTGTGAGACCCGATACTCACTGCTTGAGAAAACTTGCTGCGCTTTGGTATGGGCTGCTCGCCGGCTGAGACAGTATATGCTGACTCATACCACCTTGTTGATCTCAAAGATGGATCCTATAAAGTACATATTCGAAAAGCCTGCTCTGTCTGGGAGAATTGCAAGATGGCAAATGATCTTGACGGAATACGACATTCAGTACACAACCCAGAAAGCCATCAAGGGAAGTGTATTGGCAGACCACTTAGCTCATCAAGCTGTAGATGACTACCAATCAATGAACTTCGAATTTCCGGATGAAAGCATCATGATTGTAACTGATTGTGAAGTACCTGGACCGGATGAAGGACCTGAACCGGGATCCCGATGGTCTATGCACTTTGACGGAGCTTCCAATGCTTTGGGAAATGGTATCGGCGCCATCATCATATCTCCACAAGGTACTCATACTCCACTCACTGCCCGGCTGTGTTTCAACTGTACCAACAACATGGCGGAGTATGAGGCGTGTATCATGGGTCTTCAAGCTGCGATTGACCTAAGGATCAAATTTCTAAGTGTCTTCGGAGATTCCGCTCTTGTGATCAATCAGATCAACGGAGAGTGGGATACGAAACATCCAAACTTGATTCCTTACAAAGAATGTGTGTTGACCCTGATTCCCCACTTCACAGAGATAACCTTTGAGCACTTTCCAAGAGAAGAGAATCAGTTAGCGGACGCGTTAGCTACAATGTCTTCAATGTTCAAGGTCAAATGGGATAATGAAGCTCCCCGGATCATCATCTGGAAATTGGACGAACCGGCATACTGTTGTGATCTCGAAACTGAATTGGTGACTGAGAAGCCTTGGTACCACGAAGTGAAGAGATATCTGGAAGCTCAGGAATACCCTGAAGGTGCCTCTATCAATGATAAGAAATTCCTGAGGAGGTTCGCAGCCAAGTTCTTCTTGAGCAACGACATCTTGTACAAGCGAAACCATGATTCAACCTTACTGCGTTGTGTGGATAAGACTGAAGCAGAAAGAATCATGGAAGAGCTACATGAAGGGACCTTCGGTACGCATTCCAGTGGACATACTATGGCTAAAAAGATCCTACGGGCAGGATATTATTGGTCCACCATGGAAGCTGACTGCTACCAACATTCCAGGACATGCCACAAGTGCCAGATCTACGCAGATAAAGTGCATGTTCCTCCGGTTCCCCTGAATGTTCTGACTGCGCCTTGGCCGTTCGCAATGTGGGGCATAGACATGATCGGCGAGATCAAACCTACGGCATCCAATGGACATCGCTTCATCCTAGTGGCGATTGACTATTTTACGAAGTGGGTCGAAGCAGCATCCTATGCTACGGTAACCAAGACTGTTGTGGCACGGTTCATTCGGCACAACCTGATCTGTCGATACGGCGTCCCTGAACGAATTATTACAGACAACGGTACCAATCTGAACAACAAGATGATTGCTGAGCTTTGCGAACAGTTCAAGATACAGCACCACAATTCCTCTCCTTACAGACCGAAGATGAATGGGGCTGTAGAAGCAGCTAACAAGAACATCAAGAAGATCGTGCAGAAAATGACAGTAACTTACAAAGATTGGCACGAGATGTTACCGTTCGCTCTGCATGGGTACCGTACCTCAGCCAGGACGTCAACCGGGGCAACTCCTTTCTCTCTGGTTTATGGTATGGAGGCAGTCTTGCCGATTGAAGTACAAATTCCCTCTCTCCGGATAATGAAGGATGCAAATCTGAACGAAGATGATTGGATCCAGACACGACTTGACCAACTCAACCTCATTGACGAAAAGAGACTTGCTGCTATCTGTCATGGTCAGACGTATCAGAAACGGATGATCAGGGCATTTAACAAAAAGGTCAGACCACAAGAATATCAAGTTGGGGATCTGGTTATCAAGAGAATCATTCTTCCTCAGAGTGATCCAAGGGGCAAATGGACCCCTACATATGAAGGGCCATTTGTGGTTAAGCACGTGTTCTCAGGAGGAGCAATGATATTAACCAACATGGATGGTGACGACCTTCCTCACCCCGCCAATGCAGACATAGTTAAAAAATACTACGCATGAAAAGGACCCGCTAGGCTGACATGCCCAGGCAAAAATTAGGGATAAAGCGTAAAACTATGTCTCATTGATCACTTTGCATCCAGAATCCGGTATCCGGCATCAAATTCAAACGGCATCGATCAGTCAGCTTCACCTTCAACCAAGGTCATCAAGTGATGAGACGCTCGGAGTTATAAAGACAATAGCAGAGTTGAAACCCAGTGGATCATTCATATTTCACACAGCTGTTTTATCTTCTTTTGTACAAAACTTGTATAAACTTTTGATCGGCGACGTACCTCTTACTAGGACGTCAGCCTCTTGTATACAAAAACGCCTATTTTCAGGCCATTCAAAAATCAATAAAAATATATCTTCAGTTAAACGTGCCAAGTGTTTTTCTTTTTTTGTTTTGTTTTGCGAAGAACGTCCAAGGTTCAATTTGTGATGTATGCATTGACAATAATTTGCTAACTCATGAATATTTGCATACGAAACAAAGGAATTCATTGCAGGTGACACTAGAAACAGGGGCAATAAAGAGTGGTCTAAACAACCCAATTGCTCTATCCTCCAAGGTACCAAGGTAGGTTCAGCTAAAGAACGTGGCCAAGTGTATCCTAATTCCCCAGAGAGTGGTTCAACAAAATAATACATTCTTCTCCAAGTAAATCATCAAATATCAAGGAAATTGAGCATCCTCCCATAGATCTCAATACTTCCCCAGCAGTATACATATATTCTTAAATAAGTATCCCCGGCAGTCTTGGCCTAAAGATTGTTCCCCGGCGGTATCTCAACATTCAAAGGAGTCACCTCCCCAGCATATCAAAACCTTCCCCAGAAGAGTCCAACCCAGTTTCCCCAGGAAAGTTGGAATTCATATATCCCCAAGCATTAAGCTTATCCCCAGTAGATTCTGGAAGCTTATCCATTCGCAGAGCACGAACGCGTCGTCCGGCTTGAGTTAAAGAGTTATTTCCTTAACAGGATATAACTGGGTTATCCTCAGCCAAAAACCACGGAAAGGTCGTCGTCAACGCAGTTCTTTCCTATCCCCAGCGAAGTCTATCAACACTTCCGATACAACAATAATACATCCTCAGCAAGTTATCAACACTTCAGCAAAGCATCTCCTCTCCCCACAGAGTATTGCTTCCCAGCATGGTCATCAGAGTATCTTTTCTCCCCATAGAAGCTTCATTTTCCAAGTTTATTCCACAACGGAGTCATCTGCTCCTACTGGTATTCTTGCAACTATCATCTCCAGCGGAAGCAAAAGCTCGTGCTTCCAACATCAGCCCAGGATACGACTTCCCGGCACCCGTCAAGGATTTACTTTCCTAGGCGAAAACATACATAAAACTTCATATACATCATTATAGCATGCATAACGTATTGCATCATACAAGTCTCATTTATATCGAGAACATCATTGCTTGACCCATATCATGCATGGCATATGACTGACTTTTACCTTTCAGGAAAGATGCAGTTTAAATCCTCAATCACATTTCAAGACTTTGATAGGTTCAGTTAAATCGACCCTAAGATTTTCCTGATTCTTATCCAGTCCAAGGCCTTCTCTTGGTTCAGTCAGATCGACCCTAAGATCTCCCTGATACTTATCCAGTTGAAAATGTTTCAAGACCTAGACCGGTTCAGTTAAATCGACCCTAAGATTTTCCTGATTCTTACCCAGTCCAAGGCCTTCTCTTGGTTCAGTCAGATCGACCCTAAGATCTCCCTGATGCTTATCCAGTTGAAGACGTTTCAAGACCTAGACAGGTTCAGTTAAATCGACCCTAAGATTTTCCTGATTCTTACCCAGTCCAAGGCCTTCTCTTGGTTCAGTCAGATCGACCCTAAGATCTCCCTGATGCTTATCCAGTTGAAGATATTCCAAGACCTAGACCGGTTCAGTTAAATCGACCCTAAGATTTTCCTGATTCTTACCCAGTCCAAGGCCTTCTCTTGGTTCAGTCAGATCGACCCTAAGATCTCCCTGATACTTATCCAGTTGAAGACATTTCAAGACCTTGTCCGGTTCAGTTAAATCGACCCTAAGATTTTCCTGATTCTTACCCAGTCCAAGGCCTTCTCTTGGTTCAGTCAGATCGACCCTAAGATCTCCCTGATGCTTATCCAGTTGAAGATATTTCAAGACCTAGACCGGTTCAGTTAAATCGACCCTAAGATTTTCCTGATTCTTACCCAGTCCAAGGCCTTCTCTTGGTTCAGTCAGATCGACCCTAAGATCTCCCTGATTTTTATTCCAGTAGAAGACACCCAAGATTTTTCTCAACGAGCGTTGTTGAAGTTAAAGTCGCCCAAGGTTCTCTTACCATCCATGCTAAGGTAGTAACCACCCCTGGTTCATTCATCAGCGTTTGAAGCTCCAGACTCAGCTCCTGTAACCAGTCAGGACACATCTATTGATGCTAATGGTTGGAATATGTCCAGGAAGTGTCAAGGAATCTATTGAGACAAGAATGGAACCTTGAATCGCCCTAAAACCCTGATTTCAGATTTGAACTTTTTGAGAATTTTTGCAAGTTTGTAATGCCAATTGCTGCGCAGTATGGAGTCTAAGATCATTAGGGTTCTCATGCTGAGTATGTATAGAGACTATTAGGTTAAAAACTTTGCACAAAATCTCAAGCATTCATGGTTTTACATATTTGATTTTGGAAAATCTTTTTCATATCTTCTCATGTGCAATTTGGTTCAAATCTGATCAATTCTCATCAAAACTTGCTTATTTAAGGAGTGCACGAAATATTGACATTATAATGTGCATAAAAAGATTTTTTTAGGTTAGGTTTATATTTTTCATGTATTAAAATGATTTAAATGAATATAAATTAATATTAATTCAAATAAATAATTAAAAAATATGAAAATACTCCCCTTTGGGCCTAGTGGTCGTGCATAGGCTTGGCATGAAGAAACTTGGAAGAAAAATGGGCCCATTTGCATTTTTAGGCCTTTTGCATCAATGTTGACTTTTCAAAATTCCTAAAAATTTCCCAACTTCCACAAGGCATAACTTGGTCAATTTTTAAGCTTTTCACATGTTCTTGGACATTTTGGAAAGGTCTTTGAGTCCTTTAAACAATGCCTTTGGTCCCATGTCATTTTGATTTAACAATCTCAAGTTATGGCCTTTGACTTAAAGTCACTTTTTGTTGACTTTTGAAAATGACTTATAATGTTGAAATTGATAGCTTTTTGTGAGAGCATTTCTTGGACTTGGAACATGAAGATGAATTGTAGGAAATGTCTTTCTCTTCAAAATGAGCTTTGGATGGAATTTTTCTGATAATCCATGTGAAAGTTATGCCCTGGTCAATTTCAGTTGACTTTTTCAGCTGTCCAAATATAGCAACTTTTGCATCTTTGATGATTTCTGAGCCAAATTTTGAGAATCATGATCAAGCATTGATCAAATGATGTTTGTGGCTTCAAAATGATATATTGACCAAAAATTTGAACTTTTGACTGTCAAATGACCATTTTGCCCCTACAGTTGACTGTAGTGCAATCTAGGGTTTTGACTGTGCAATCTTGAGCTGAATGACTTGAAACTTGATATGAGGATACTTGACCATCTTTTTAGGCATATGAGACTTGATTGGGCCTTTGAAAAGTTCATTTGCTTGACCAGAACCCAAACCCTAGTTTTGACTGTATAGGAGACAGTTGAGCTGCACAACCCTTGGGGAATTTTGTGGCCTTGACTTGACAAATCTTGATGAATATGGGAGGGCAAATTTTGGGGTACAACAATAATAAAGAAAAACAAAGAGCGCAAAATTTGAAATGCAAGAAACGTCCAATGCTTTTATTAATGATATATGAAAATGACACACATAAAGCCCTCACAAATGATGCCACAGTGCCCCGGGTAAGACACTGGGCCATAAAGTTTAAAACATTGTCTGTTACAAATTCAAAACAAAAGTTTCATTACTGGGTAACAAAAGTAATAGGGATGCAGTCCTTTGTTGTCCAGTTGCTTGGTCCACCGCCGGTTGTAGGATAAATCCAGCTGTCGAACTCAGACTCTTCCACATTATCTTCAATGGCATTCACTCCCGAGTTGCTGATGAACACGGGAGGTCTTCCGATCCGTGCATTCCGAACAGCCCTTTGAGCTTCTGCAGTGAAACCCAAACCAAACTTGTTAGTCTTCTGTGTAAAATCAGGGAGTCGTCCCCAATTTGCACACCCACCTTTCTCAATAACAGCCCGGGCATCCTTGAGGGAAGCCATCTTCATAGGAGAATCTTCAACAACAGTCTCAGCGGATGCCAGTGTCTGAGGAACCTCTTCAAAATGCTGGAACGAGGTCTCAATGAACTCCCCATCAATTTCTACATATCGAAAAGAGTTAAGGTGGATAACCATGTACTCTTCCTCTCCTTGCATTGTCACAATCTTCCCTTTGACAGGGTACTTCAGCTTCTGGTGGAGCGTTGAGGTTACGGCCCCAGCTTTGTGGATCCATGGACGACCCAGCAAACAAGAATAAGATGGCCGAATGTCCATCACATAGAACATAGAATTGAAAACCTGAGAACCAACTTTAATCGGAATATCAACTTCTCCGTGCACCATTCTCTTAGACCCATCAAAGGCCCTGACGACAATGTTACTTGGTTTTAGCTCCAACCCTTCATAGTCCAGCCTGTCTAGAGCTTTCTTAGGCAAAACGTTCAATGAGGAACTAGTGTCTACCAATACATGAGCAAGAGTAGTGCCCATGCATTCAATGGAGACATGCAGGGCATCGTTGTGATTCTTCCCTTTAGCAGTTAAGTCGGCGTCAGAGAAACCCAACCCATTATCAGCAGTCAAATTGGCCACGCAATCTGTAAACTGATCAGCTGATGCCTCTTGCGGTACATGGGCAATCTTCAAGAAGGTAATCAGAGCCTTGGCATGGGCCTCTGAGCATAGAAACAGTGACAACATAGAAATCTTGTACGGGGTTTGCCCCAGCTGCTCAACTACATTGTAGTCACTCTTTTTGATGATCTTCAGAATCTCTTCCATCTCTTGCTTAGAAGCTTCAACAGTAATTGTCTTCGGTGCCTCCGTCTGGGCAGGCACATTAGTGGTGATCCCTTTGCCCCGAGTGTCAGATGACTCGGCGACAGGGGTAAGAATAGGAACTTGAACAAGAATGGTAGCAGGTACACTGGCAGGTGTAATAACAACAGGTCTTTGGGAAGTGGGTGGAGAGATATCAGGCGAGAAAAGTCTTCTGCTGCGGGTGACTTTAGTAGGTCCAACAATATTGCTGACGTCAGTATCAACATCCAACTCTTGCTTAACTCCATGAAAATAAACATCAGTCCCATAGTGCCAAGGGACAGCTTTATCAGAGGTATAGGGGATGGGCCCCAGAACAGTGATGATCACAGGTGCGATCCTTGGAACAGATGTAATTCTAACAGGATTCCTCGAGGGAGCCTTGGAAGAATCGTCGAAGATGGTAATGATGGCAACTTCTTCAGTATGAACTAGAGGAACAACAGTCTTCTCAAATAGAATTTCTTTACTATCCATCAGGCGTTGGACACCTGATTTCAAAAGTGGACAACCAGTAGGTAGAACAAAACACATTCGGCAACCTTTGTCACAACCCGGAAATAAACCGGCTAGCAAAAGGTTCTTCTTCACAGTCATCAAAGGGGTAACAATATCATTCACGAAAACCACAAACGAGTCTTCATCTATTGCATTCACTCCATGCTTGGGCATAGGAGCAGTCACAACATTAGGTCTTTCGTGCGCCTCGAACTCAATCTCCTTCGCATCAATTAAGTCTTGTATCTTATTCTTCAAAGTCCAACAATTATCTGTATTATGCCCCGGGCTATCAGAGTGATAAGCACAGCGGGCATTATGGTTATACCTTGGTGATGTTGTATTTGGATTCTTCGGGGCTTCCTTTAGAATCACCAGATTGGTCTTCAGCAATTGCGGCAAAATCTGAGACAAAGTCATGATGAGACGGGTGAATTGCCTTCAAGGTCTCTCGTCTTTTTGTTGATTATTGTGCTGAGGAGCACCAGCAGGTTTTGAAATAACAACTGCATTAACAGCTGGGCGGTGTTCAGGTCTATTCTGTCTTTTCGAACTGTAGACAACACTGGACTCTTTCTTAAAGGGCTTCTTCTCGGTGCTCGATGAAGCACCCTTTTGTATCTTACCAGCCTTAATACCAGCCTCAATCCTTTCACCGGTCAAAATAAGCTATGTAAACCCAGACGAAGAGCTTCCAATCAGGTGGTTGAAAAATGGACCAGACAGGGTCCCCAGAAACATGTCCACAAGCTCCCGATCAGCCAAGGGTGGTTGTACTCTTCCGGTGAGGTCCCTCCACTTCTGAGCATAATCTTTGAAACCTTCACCTATTCCCATTGACATATCCTAGAGTTAGGTACGCGTAGGAGCGAGGTCGGAGTTGTACTGGTACTTCCTGTAGAATGCAGTAGCCAAATCTTCCCAACTGCGGATACTGACTCTGTCTAACTGATAAAACCACTCAAGCTGAGTCCCTGAGAGAATGTCTTAAAAGAAATGGATCCATAGGTTTTTATCAGTGGTGTAAGGATGAATATTCCTTACATATGACCGGAGGTGCAACTTCGGACAAGAAACTCCGTCATACTTAGCGAAGGCTGGTGCCTTGAATTTGTGGGGAATCACCACCCCAGATGATAGACCTAGATCACCAAAGTCCAGGCCCGACACTTTCTAAACTTCCATAGCACTCAACCGGTCTTCCAGTTGCTTGTATATGTCCTTGGCTGGAGGATACTGCTCTTCGTTGAAGTCTGTCTCGTTGTCAGAGACCACAGGGATAGGAGCCCTCCTTTCCTCTTGACTATCTTTCCCTCCAAATGAGGTAGTCAAATCAACTTCATTCTGTAGCCTATTTCCAAACTGGTGTCCTGTGTTAAACAGGATTGTCCTCTTCTTCTTCTTCTTCTTCTCTTTCAGAATTAAGGTCTTCAGGTCTTGTTGACCCTTAGCTAGATTTATGAATAGCTCTTGAAATTGGGCATTCTGGGCCTGGAGGGCCTTGATGGCTTGCTCAGTTGAAGGTTCAGTAGACATGATGAGTGCTGAAATAAACAGCGAAGAAGATAAGAGACTTGTAATGGGTACCTGTTTATAAAGTGCATGGGATGAAATGCGTATGACATGATTTCAAAGACAATCGGGAGATTCAAATTTGTAAACAAGAAAGGAAACACACTTTATTAGATAAACTTTGGAATTCAAATTGTTCAACTGATGCCCACAGGTATTTACAAGAATGGAAATACTGAAAAGTAAATAAAAACTGGAAAGGGAATCATCAAAGGCCAATCAATGCTCCCATGGTCTCTTCTTGTCGGTGCGGACATAGTCATTCAGAATCCGCTCGTTCTCCAACTTCCTAGTCAACTTCTAGATCTTCTGCTCTTTCTCATTGAACTTTTCTCGGTAAGCATCCCGTTCCTCCCTCAGCTGCATCTAAGACCTTTTCAGTGTCCCAATATCAGTGGGCATATGAGGATGGAGGATGGTTGGAAGAACCCCTTCTTCATTAGCAACTTCAACAATGATAGGCCGAACAGCTTCATATGGCATACCCAGCTTTTGGGCACGGATACGGACCCATCTGATATATGGCTCCATTGGAAGAGAAGTCTTTAGGCCCATCTCGTGCGGATCAGATTGGTGAACTCTATCCCAAGCCCTTATGAATCTGCGACGCTGCTCGTCGCTATCCCCTTGAAAATCAAAGATGATGCTAGGCATTAACAACTCATGTGGTCCTTCTCTTCGGGCTCTTCCAAACTGACGTAAGGCTAAGCACGGATTGTAAGAAATTCCTCCATTAGTTCCTATCAAGGGAACATTAGGGTAATCCCCACAACGATCAATGATAGTCACCTCGTCCATACCTTTGAGAGTCCAAATGATGTCATTATGCGAGAGAGACATAACCCTATAGGCCCAGCCCATTCCTTCTTTGTTCTTCAGCACTGATTTGGGGAGGTGCGAAATAAACCACCTCAACAATAATGGAGCACAACACATCAAGGTTCCCCGCTTTCAGGCAGTACGGGCATAGAGCTGATGAAGAATGTCACCCAAGAGAGTGGGTACCAGATTCCGAGAGATGAAGATCTTTATCGCATTCACATCAACAAAGGAGTCAGAGTTCGGAAACAATACCAAGCCATATATCAAAAGAGACAGAATATCCTCGAATGCCTTGAAGTCTAGACTATCCCAGAAGTAATTAGCCTTACCAACCAAGAACTTAGTCAGAAAGCCCTTTGCTCCACTTCTAGTATCCCAATTAGCCATTACCTCTTCTTTGGTCATATGAAGGACTATAGCAACCTCTTCGGGCCTAAGGGTCTTCTCCCAACCAGTAAACAGGGTCTGCTCCAGAACAGAGATACCGAGCAGCTCAGAGAACTCTTCTAAGGTGGGAACCAGCTGATAGTTCTGAAAAGTGAAGTAATGGTACAGCGGATCATAGAACTGGACTAGGACACTCATCATCTGCTCGTCCAATTTGGAGGTGACCAAACTGAGAAGGTAACCATGCCTCCTGATAAAGGAAGTAATATCAGGCATCTTGGCAACCAACTCTTTAAGCAAGGTGGGAACCTGGACAAAGTTGATCCGGATGGTATTCTTACGCATGGGCATCATGATGGCCTACAAAACATAACAAAGATGAATCCCTCCTGTCTTTGAAATAGGTTAGTCTAATACAATATGTATGCAATGCTATGATGTCATGATAGTAAGCACACCACAGGTATCCACAAATAGCAAACATGGTAAAGGCACATAAGTCACATAGAGAGCCCTTAGATTTCAGGCTGGCAAGGAGCTTAGGTACTACCCTCTTTCAGTTCAGTTGGTTTAAACCTGTCCTAAAAATAGTAATCGGGTTCTAGAGGATCTCAATATCACTGACTACCCTCAATCGGTCATAATTCCAGTTTAGCAACATTTTCTTGCGGTCAGAATCATCACGAGAGTTTAGTCTCAATGAGTGTAGCATACTGCTACTGTTCTATGGCCAAGTTAGTCAATTTAAAGGTTCTAAGGTCAGTTGGTGCTTAATGACCCCTTAGAAGACCCATATTCTCCTCGTTTCAACACAAGGGATATCGGTACACACTAAGTTGCCACACCAACGTAGCTACTGCTTCAACCGTATCGGTCTACGCCGTACAGTTCCCTCACAGTTTTATTGCTACTTACCTAAAGGGTATCCCCAGATCCGGGTTAGGATCTATAGTAACTCCGATACAAGCCCACAAGTATAAAGCATACAAAGTAAACAATTGAAAACACAATGATCTAATCCTAAGGTGCACCCCACTTATTATATTTCCCCAGTAGAGTCGTCAGTTCTGTGATACGGTGGGAGAGAACTGACTGTTTTTGGAATGCTGGTTTGCGTTTTGCGTTTGTTTTTGCAAAATGTCGCGGTAAGCAAGAGTCACCATCGTCTTTTATTTTATCCAACAAGGAAAGGAAAAAAGCATAAAAAAATTCCTTTTTCGAGATATTTCTCGGGTCCGGGGGGTAGATTATAGAAAGGGAAGGTGTTAGCACCCTTTCTATCCGTGGTTACCCACGGGCTCTTAGTTAGTTGCTCAAAGTGTTTTCAAAATTTCCTTTTTCTTTGTGTTTGTGGGTTTGAAAAGAGTTTTTGTTTTGAAAGGTGTAAGTGCGAAAAGTTTTTGTTTTTGAAAGAATGAGCAAGTACTTAAGAACCATCTACCTACTCGAAAAAGGAATGAATCTGTGCTAATTTCCTTTAGACAATGCTATCCCACTATTGATGAGTAGGTAGAACCGTCGTTGGAGTTTTAAGGGTCAATTCGATTAAGGGACGTGTGGTCACTAAAGCAATGTTAGGACGCCTTAGCGGTAACCCTAATGTCTTAGATCATTTTTTCGAGGCAACTGTTTCGAGGCAACTATGATCCTTGGACAAGAGGGCAACCTCTAAAACTTCCTATACTCAATGACCACCTTCGAAGGCAACCAAGTGAGGTGTATCCTAAGAGTGCGCATGTGCGAGTGTGTTATTTTTCAGTTATTTATCTTTGTACATGGAAATGGTTATCTATATTGATTTTAGGTTAAAGATTTGATCTTGTCATGCATTCCTTATTACCAAACATCTAACAGTGTATAGTTGCGGAAATTAAATTGCGGAAATCAAATCTAAACTATTACAAGGCGTCGGGTATTTACATCGCCAAAAGCAACCCTTGAAATTAAAATGTGGAAAGTAAAATAAAGCGATAAAATAAAGTCCTAATTAAAAGCTATTACATTCCGGGAAACAGATACATCAATATGGCAAAATAGATCGCGTGCGAAAAATTAAATTGAATGCGAATTTTTTAAGGTTTTGACCCTTTTTTGAAAGAAAGCATTTTTTGTTTATTTTTGAATTAATGGAAGTAAATCTAAGTTAATAATTGAATTAATTAATTAATTAATTAAAAAAAGATATTTTTGGATTTTTTTGATATTTAAAGAAAATAAAATTAATTTGGTCAAAGTTAATAAAAACCTAATTTTCTACATTAATTTTAATTATTGCAAAAAATATTGGAATTATACCTAATTAAAACTAAGTTAATTAAATTAATTTATTTACAAAAATAAAGTCATGAATTTAATTTTAATAAATAAAATGTATTTTTTGGTTTTTGATTTTATGAGGAAAAAATTTAATTGGTTAGTGATAAATAAAAATAATAATTAACAAAACAATTAAATAAAAGAAATATAAAAAAAAAAGAATAGAAATGACCAAGGGGTTTGGGCCAGATTTGGAGGGTGAGATCAGCATTTTTGAGGCCCAAACGTGCAAGCATGTATGACTTTTTCTGCTTCTCTACGCGCATGTTGACTTGGGTGTATGGTGGACATCACCCTTGGGCCATCAGATTTTGCCTGGAGGCCATCTGGCGCTTGGGATCTGAAGGAGTATGATAGGCCATGATTGCTAAAAAACGCCAGAACTCCTGAAGAAAAATTTCAAAGTAATATGGGGGGACCTGGGATTCGAACCCAGGTCCCATGGGATTTTGTACAACACGCTTGCCACTGGACCACTGTGTTTCTTTTGTTAGTGGAATGAACAATAAGCATTATATGAGAAAACAAATAAATATGCCAGAATTAATAAAAAAACGCGTGAGATTTGAATCATCCAATGGGAGGGGGATGTGTCATCGTCTTCCTCATTGAAAACCTGGTTATTTACCTGCGGATTTTTATCCGCAGCTAAATCCATAGGTGCCTCCTAAAATCAATTGTAGGCCATATAAATTGATTCTAAGACCATGGTTTGCTTCGTCTTTCCTTCCTGAACATGGCTATGTCCATTATTTGCTTTGATTTTTCCTGAAACTAAAACCCCCAAAAACAAGAAACGAGAACCCTAGATTTGGGCATGGCATTGCAGGCTATAAAAATACAATTGAATAATGTAGAAAGCTTAGAAATCAAACAAGGATCAAGAACATGTCCATGATTTATCAAAAAAATGCAAGAATCAAAGGTTGCGATTTCAAATGCAGGGTCGCGTTTAGGGAGACTTACAGCACGTTTGAAGAGGTTTCAGAGCTTGTAAAGGATTGGTTTTGACTCAGTGGATATCCAGCAAGAGGATAGCATGGAGATTTGGCTTTGAAAACGCCTCTATATGCAATTTCAGTTTCAAGCTTTTTCAAGCTTTTTTCAAGTTTGGTTTTGGTGATTCTGTAGCTTCTTCATTCTGATTTTCGTGCCTTTTGCTTGTATAAGTATAATGGAATGAATTAGGTCAAGTCTTGGGCTTTGAATCTTGGTGCATTGATGTTTGAAGATATGATATGATCCTCCATTAAAAAGCTTCCAATTTCATTCCAAATCCAATATTTTGTGCATGATATGGCTTGATCCGGATTTAATTGTGTACATGATGATATTTAAGACTTGTATCAATCAAAAAGATACCAAGTTATCAATTTTTAGATTTTATTTGGATTTAAATTGATTAAAAATGAATTAATTCAATAAAAATCAAATAAAATAGAAAAATCAATAAATGGACATGAGGCTGAAGATAGGACACGTGTGGAGTGTGACAAGATCAAATCAAGTGGGAAAAAAGTGGGCCCTTTTGACAAAATTTGAAGTTTTGGGGATAGTTGACTTTTGGCAATTTTGGAAAAATGCCCAATTTCAATAATGCATAACTCCTTCAATTTTGAAATTTTGGAAGTGTTCTTAGACTTTTTAGAAACCTTGAGATATCCTGTAACCAACCCTTTTGGTCTCATCTCATTTTGATATTCCATGGTCAAGTTATAAGCTTTGGAAAAAAAAGGTGTTTTTGTTGACTTTCAAAAATGACCTATAATGTCCAAATTTGCAACTTTTTGTGAGTGCATTTCTTGATCTTGGGGTGTGAAGATGGATTGTAGGAAATTGCATCCTCTTCAAAAGAGCTTTGTATGGGTCATTTCTTATAAAGTATGATAAATTTATGCTTGGTCAAAGTTGAGTTGACTTTTCCTGCAAAACCCTAATTTAGCAACTTTTGAATCTTGATGAATTTTGAGCAATCCTTGATGAATCATGATCAACCATTGATAAAATGATGAATTATCCTTCAAAATGAGAGTGTTGACAAAAAATCTTGAGGTTTGACTGTTCATAGGTCACAATTGACTTTTGCCCTAGCATAGTTGATTTTTGGACCTTTTGAGCAATTGACTGACCAAACTTCCTCTGCAAGGTTTGAAATTTGACATGGATAAACTTGAGAAGATATTAGGACATTGGGGAGTACTTGAGGTCATTTGGATGTAAGGACCTTGATGCAACACAAAACCCTAATTTGAGGTTGACTGCCTTAGGAGATGATTTGACTGTCCAACTCTTGAGCAATCTTGAGGCACTTGAAGATTATTCTTGCAATGTCTTTGAGAAATATGGGAGGGCAAATTTTGGGGTACAACACACACGAACAATGAGGAAAAGAGGTGTTATCATGTGTTGTACTCCTCTTCTAGCAAGGTGGTTTATTTCTCACCTTCCCCAGTCAGTCTTGAAGAATGAGCAAGGCATGAGGTGGTCACAACGGTTGATGACTCTTACACATTCTGATGTTCATTGGTGTTCTTGGTCCAGATAAAATGTCATCATCATTGATCGTTGTGGGGAATTCCCTAATGTCCCACTACTTGGCATTAGGGGAGGCATTACCTACAACCCCTGTTTGGCTCTGAGACAATTTGGGTATGTTCGAAGGGATGGCCCTCATGACATGCTGATTCTAGACTTGGTTTTTGACTTCAACAATGATGCTCAAGGACTTTGACAAAGGTTTATCCGAGCTTGGAGGATGCCCAACAAAGTGGACAGTAGGACATTGGGACATAAGAATTCCATCCCCCTTGAGCCTTACCTCAAGTGGGTACGAACCCGCGCCCAGAATCTTATGATGCCTTACCCCTACATTCTCCATGTGATCAAAGAGCCTGTTATAGAAGGAGAGGTTCCATACACCCTCCTACATCCTGACATGCCAACATCATTGGAAGATTTGCAAAAGAGTTGGATACAGCCAGTGAGAAGAAGGTTTTGGAACTTACTCGTCAACTCCACAAAGAGCAGACTCTCAACACCTACATCGCACCAAAAAGGATGCACAACGTCTTTTTACATTAGAGTTTTGTATTTATTTTGCCCATGGGGAACTTATGTACTAACAAATTCTATCTTATTAATATGACGTGTGTTCTTTTTGTTTGCAATAACTTTGAATTTCTGAATCCTTGAATGCATTACATGAATACATATCATTCATCATATGCATAAACAGGTCTTCACACCAGGTTTCCTTATCTCTCTGCTGTTTATTTCAGCAAGATGGATATAGAGCAGACGGTCAAAGACTTACAAGCGTAGAATTCACAGTTCTAACAACTCCTCATGACCTTGGCAAAGGGTCAGGAGGATCTTAAAGCACTGTTAGAGAAGGAAAAGGAAAAAGAGAAAAATAAAAAGAAAAGAGTTGGTGTGGCTACTCTGGGTAGAAGATTTGAGAACCAAGCTAGAAGGGTCATGGATTTCCCCTCAACATCTGATGAAGGGATAGGTAAAGGAAAGGGAGCGGCAGTACCATCTGAGTCTGAGGCTGAAGAAGAAGAAGAGGATGAAGACTATTCTGAGCAGCATTAACCTCCTGTAGATGACAAGTATAAGAATTTGGAGGAACGTCTGGCAGCTATGGAGGTACAAAGAGTTCATGGGCTGGACTTCGAAGAGCTAGGGTTGGTTGTTGGGATTGTGATTCCCCCTAAATTCAAGGTGCCTACATTTGCTAAATACGATGGTTTGTCTTGTCCAAAGATGCATCTGCGGTCTTACGTCAGAAAGATCCAACCTCATTCTTCTGATAAGGATATGTGGGTCCACTTTTTTCAAGATAGTCTTTCGGGGACGCAATTAGATTGGTTCTACCAGCTTGAGAGATCTGATGTACACAATTGAGAGGATTTGGCTGCTGCCTTCTACAAACAATATCAATATAATGCAGACTTAGCACCTACTCGTACTCAACTACAGAGTATGGGTATGGTCTCTAGTGAAGGCTTTAAGGAGTATGCCCAGAAGTGGAGGGACTTGGCTGGAAGGGTGCAGCCACCATTGTCTGAAAGAGAGCTTGTTGATGTGTTTTTAGGGACGCTGTCAGGTCCATTCTTTAATCATCTGATAGGGAGTTCGTCTGTGGGGTTCACTGAGTTAATTCTTACTGGTGAAAGAGTCGAAGCTGGCATCAAGAGTGGTAAAATTCAAAAGGATACATCTGCTTCCGCTGCCGTTAAAAAACCTTTTCCAGCCAAGAAAGAGGTGTCGACTGTTTATTCTCAAAGAGGTCGAGGAAGAGTAAAGCGTCGGCCAGCGGTGGGGGCTATAATGATTCAAAAGACTGCAGGTGATCAGCCTAGAAATGATCAACCCAGAATCAACCAACAAAGGGTGGGAAGGCCTGCTAGACAATTTACCAAAATAAACATGACGCCTGCCCAGGTTCTCTCCCATCTCTTGAAGTTAAATCTTACAACCTTGAGAGAGCCACCACAAAATCCGAATACAACTTCTCCTTTTTACCATGCCAACGCTAAATGTGCTTATCATTTAGACGACATAGGGAACGACACCAACAATTGTTGGGTCCTCAAAAACAAGATCCAGGATTTAATAGATGCCAAGGAGGTGGAATTCGACACGCCCGAAAAGCTGAATGTGATCTCTGCCCCAATGCCAAAGCATGGTCACAATGCCCATGCTATCGAAGAGGATCTATATGTTGCTGCTGTTGATGACTTAATGACCCCTTTACCAATAATCAAGATGAATTTGTTGAAAGCCGGGATTTTCCCAGGCTGTGAAAAATATTGTTACCTTTGTTCGTCCCTACAATCTGACTGTCTGTTATTGAAGTTAGGCCTCCAACGCCTAATGGATAATCAAGAAATCCTCTTTGAGAAAACTCCTGTTATTCCAACTCCTGTCAAAGATGTTGATATAATTACCATTTCCTCCAGTCTTTCCAAGGTCTCCAAAAGACCTGTTAAGATTACACCCGATCCAAAGTTTGTACCTCTGAAGATAACTATGTCGGGGCATATCCCATACAAGTCCAACAAATCAATATCATGGAATTATGGAGGAGAGATCTTCTACCATGGTGTTAAGCAAATTGAATTAGTTGAAGAAAATTCCAATGAAGAGACTCCTGACATAGGAAACATCGCTGGGACGAGTAAGATCACCCGCAGCGGAAGAATTTTCTCTCCGGAGATTGCTCCTCCAAGGGCAATCTTCGGACCCTCAAATGCTCCTAAGGTTACTCTTGTGCCGGTCAACATCTCTGTGCGAACTCCAGTCATTGAAGAAATTGTTACTCCCGTAGTTGTATCCTCTGATGTTGCTGCTGATAAAGGTAAGGGGATCCAAGAAGCGCCCGTCAGGACGAGGGCTCAGCCTTTGGTCATCCCCGAGACCACTCAAAAGGAAATGGAGGAGATTTTAAAAATAATTAAGAAAAGCGACTATGATGTCGTAGAACAACTAGGGAAAACCCCTTCAAAAATCTTTATGCTGGCCCTATTGCTCTGTTCCGAGGCGCATGCCAAAGCCTTGATCAAATTCCTGAAGACGGCCCACGTGCCTCAAGAAACCTCCGCAGACCAGTTCCAGGAGTGTGTAGCCAGCCTAACCGCCAACAATGGTCTTGGCTTCTCCGATGTTGATTTAACATCTAAGGGGAGAAAGCATAATGATGCGCTGCATGTCTCGGTGGAATACAGAGGGACTACTCTTGCTCACGTTCTGGTTGATACCGGGTCATCTTTAAATGTCCTGCCAAAGAAAGCATTGGAAAGATTGGACTGTGAAGGTTTGACCCTAAAGCCCAGCAATATCATTGTTAGAGCCTTTGACGGTTCTAAGAGGATGGTCCACAGGGAGGTGGACATCCCAATTAAAGTGGGAACGGAAATTTTTAACTCTACATTTTATGTGATGGACATTCGTCCTTCATATTCTTGCTTGTTGGGAAGACCCTGGATCCACAACGCTGGGGCAGTCACTTCTTCTCTACACCAAATGCTCAAATACCCAGTCCAAGGGAAAATTATAACGGTTCATGGCGAGGAGGAGTATATGATAAGCCATCTTAATTCTTTCCGCTATGTGGAGTTAGATGGTGAGTTCATAGAAACCCCTTTCCAACACTTTGAAGAGGTTTCTCCTGAAGTTGCGACAACCAAGACAATGACTTATGTACCCATCATTACCAAGCCTGTGTCACGGATGTCATCCCTTAAAGATGCGAAGGCTGTGATCGAGGAAGGAGGAAGCACAATATGGGGTCAGCTACCAGATTTTCCTTTCAAGACAGATAAGTTCGGCTTGGGTTTCACCGCTTCTGCTTAAAAGGCCGTGCGCCGCTCCCGGGCTGGAGGGCCACCATTAAAGATCACTTATCATGGAGTTCATTCTTTGGAGGATGGTGAAGATGAGAGCAACTTTGAAGATTGGATTTTCCCGACTATTGAAGGAGGACTGAACAACTGGGAGGTGAAAGACTTTGTTCCCATTACTTTCATAAATCAGTAATTTATCTTTTGAACATTTATGTTGGTCTGTAATAATTATTAAACAATTCGTACACTCTTTTTGCCTTGTGCCTTACCTGGGGCACATAGGTCCATTTGTAAGGGCTTGATTTTTTCATCTTCATATGCCATTTTTAATGAATCATGGACGTTTTCATATATAAACTTTTGTGTTCATTTTCTTTCTTTTTACATTTTATTTTGTTTAAAGGTGGCTATCCCTTACACACACCCACACTCACAAAATGCAGGTACCTTTCCATTCCGGATTCCATGGGTAACAATTCTGCTATGGCCTTCAGTGACTCTGAAGATCTGGTCAATCATGCCGAATACGAAGGTGATGAAGACTGTGAAGTACCTAGAGAGTTGGCTAGACTTCTACAATAGGAAGAAAGGGTTATTCTGCCCTATGAAGAGTTGTTTGAGACTATCAACTTGGGTACTGCCGAAGACAGAAAAGAGGTTAAAGTTGGTGCCAACCTAAAGCCAAATGTCAAAGAGCGCTTAGTTCAGATGTTGAATGAATATGTTGAGATCTTCGCCTGGTCCTATGAAGACATGCCGGGACTCGATACAGATATTGTGGTTCACCGTCTCCCTACAAGAGAAGACTGTCCACCAATTAAACAGAAAGTTCGCCGAATGAGGCCCGATATGTCTGAAAAGATCAAAGCCGAAGTGATGAAGCAGCTCAATGCTGGGTTTCTTGCTGTTACTTCTTATCCACAATGGGTTGCTAACATTGTGCCCGTACCTAAGAAGGACGGAAAAGTGAGAATGTGTGTGGATTATAGAGACTTAAACAGGGCTATCCCTAAAGATGACTTCCCACTACCGCACATTGACATCTTGGTTGACAACACAGCTCAGCATAAGGTATTTTCTTTCATGGATGGATTTTCAGGGTATAACCAGATCAAAATGGCCCCCGAAGACATGGAGAAGACTACCTTTGTTACACAGTGGGGTACCTTCTGCTATAAAGTGATGCCATTCGGATTAAAGAATGCCGGGGCAACCTATCAGCGAGCCATGGTAGCTTTGTCTCATGACATGATACATCATGAGATTGAAGTCTACGTAGACGACATGATAGCCCATTCACAAACTGAAGAAGAGCACCTTGACCATCTGCAAAAGCTGTTTGTCAAGTTAAAGGAATATAATCTCAGACTGAACCCTAGCAAGTGCACTTTCAGAATCAGGTCCGGTAAACTCTTGGGATTCATCGTCAGCAACAAAGGCATCGAGGATGATTCTGCCAAAGTCAAAGCTATACGAGAAATGCCTGCCCCTCGCACTGAGAAGGAGGTCAGAGGTTTCTTGGGACGCCTAAACTACATTGCAAGGTTCATTTCTCACCTAACGTCTACCTGTGAGCCAATCTTCAAGCTATTGAAGAAAGATCAGGTGGTTGAATGGAATGATGACTGTCAAGTTGCTTTCGAAAAAATCAAGGAGTATTTGCTAGAACCTCCTATCTTGATGCCACCCGTCGAAGGAAGGCCGCTAATCATGTATCTGACTGTTTTAGATAATTCAATGGGGTGTGTACTGGGCCAACATGACGAGTCTGGTCGAAAAGAGCATGCCATTTATTACCTTAGCAAAAAGTTTAGCGACTGTGAGACTCGCTACTCACTGCTCGAGAAAACTTGCTGCATTTTGGTATGGGCGGCTCGCCGGCTAAGGCAGTATATGTTGACCCATACCACTCTGCTGATTTCTAAAATGGATCCGATCAAGTACATCTTCGAAAAGCCTGCTTTATCTGGAAGAAACGCTAGATGGAAAATGGTCCTGACTGAGTATGATATCCAGTACACAACCCAAAAAGCTATAAAGGGGAGTGTACTAGCTGACCATCTAGATCATCAAGCTGTCGAAGATTACCAATCCATGAAGTTCGACTTCCCCGACAAAGACATTATGACATTGGACAACATTGAAGGTAACAGACCGTATGACGGACCTGAACAAGATCCCGATGGACCATGTACTTTGATGGTGCTTCAAATGCACTTGGAAACGATATCGACGCGGTACTTATCTCTCTAGAAGGTTGCCATACACCTTTCACCGCTAGACTTTGCTTCAGCTGCACCAACAACATGGCCGAGTATGAAGCTTGTATCTTTGGTCTCAAGGCTGCTATTGACTTGGGAATCAAATCTTTAATCGTATTTGGGGACTCAGATTTGGTTATCAGTCAAATCAAAGGAGAGTGGGATACTAAACACCCTAACCTCATCCCTTACAAAGAACATGTCCTGACATTGTTACCTCATTTCGAGCAGATTACCTTCGAGCACTTCCCGCGAGAAGAAAATCAGCTAGTGGATGCTCTAGCTACAATGTCATCCATGTTTAAACTTAACTGGGATAATGAGGCTCCCCAAATTAACATTGAGCGGATGGACGAACCTGCACATTGCCACGAGATTAATACCGAAGAAGTAGTGGACCGACCCTGGTTTCATGAAGTCAAAAGGTATCTCGAGACTCGAGAATGCCCCGAAGGAGCTTCAATCAATGACAAAAAGTTCTTAAGGAGATTTTCTGCCAAGTTCTTCCTGAGCAATGGTATCCTGTACAAGCATAACCATGATTGCGTTCTGCTTTGTTGTGTGGACAAAGTTGAAGCTGAGCAGATCATGACTGAACTGCATAATGGTATTTTTGGCACCCACTTGAGCGGACATACGATGGCTAAGAAGATTATAAGGGAAGACTACTACTGGTCTACCATGGAAGCTGACTGTCATCAACACTTTCGTACTTGTCACAAATGCCAAATCTATGTGGACAAGGTACATATTCCTCCGGTTCCTCTCAATGTCCTAACAACTCCTTGGCCATTTGCAATGTGGGGTATCGACATGATTGGAAAGATCAAGCCTACATCATCCAACAGACACCACTTCATCCTAGTGGCCATTGATTACTTTACCAAGTGGGTCGAAGCAGCTTCCTTTGCCTCTGTTACAAAGAATGTGGTTGTCCGCTTCATCAAGCAGAACCTTATATGTCGGTATGGTATCCCCGACCATATGATCACGGACAACGGTACAAACCTGAACAACACTATGATCACCTCTCTGTGCGAGCAGTTCAAGATTCAACATCACAATTCATCTCCCTATCGGCCAAAGATGAACGGTGTTGTAAAAGCTGCGAACAAAAATATCAAGAAGATCATACAAAAGATGACAGTCACCTACAAGGACTGGCATGAGATGTTACCGTACCACGACACGCACATCAAATGGGGAAACACCCTTTTCTTTGGTATACGGCATGGAAGCTGTTTTACCTATGGAGGTTCAGATTCCCTCCTTAAGAATCATGAAAGATGCTGGTTTGAGTGAAGACGATTGGATTCAGACCCGACTTGATCAACTTAACTTGATTAACGAGAAGTGACTTACTGCTGTTTGTCATGGTCAGACGTATCAAAAACGGATGATCAAGGCTTTCAACAAGAAAGTCAGGCGCCAGGTATATCAAGTCGGAGATCTTGTAATCAAGCGGATCATCTTGCCGCAAAGTGATCCCAGGGGCAAATGGACCCCTACCTACGAAGGACCATTTGTGATCAAAAACATCTTTCCTGGTGGGGCTATGATTCTAACCACCATGGACGGCGACGACCTTCCGCACCCTGCAAACGCAGACATAGTCAAAAGATACTATGCATAAAACGACCCGACAAGTTGAAAACCCGAAAGGGCGACTTGGGCAAAAATGGGCATCCCGGTGAATCGAAAACCCGAAAGGGCGGTTCAGGAAAAAATTAGGGATAAAACAAAAAAGATATGTACACCCGGCAAGTTGAAAACCCGAAAGGGCGACTTGGGCAAAAAAGGGTTTCCCAGTGGACCAAAAACCCGAAAGGATGGTCCAGGCAAAAGTTAGGGAATTAAAGTGTATGATTATGTCTCGTCGAATCACTTTAAGGACAATCTCTTCACAGACAAGCTCCAGGCTTCTGATCAATCCAATCATCTGCGGACGAAGCAACGAATGGACAAGATGTCCAGAGTTACAAAGGCTATAGCAGAATGGGAACCCCATGGAATTGTTACACATAGTCATCTTTCTTTGTATAAATTTTTCTCATTTATGACAACATTCTCTTACTAGGATGCCTATCTCCTTTGTACAAAATACTTACACAAAGTTAATACAAAGATACTTCAAAGTGCAGAAAATTGTTTGCCTTTTCTTTCTTTTTTTACAACTTGTGTTTTATTTGAAAACATCCAATGATTTATTAAATGAGCATATGCACTTGAATATAATCACTGCTTACGAATAAAACGAAATGAGAAAGAATAATTACTGATAGGTTGAAAGTATATGAGAATGTCTTTAGGCTATTCCAGGAGAAATCCCCTGCAGTACACTATCCAGATCCTCAGCGGAGCTAAAAGCCTTGAAATACATATCCCCAGCGGAGTTAAGTTTCAAAAATCCCCATCAGAGTTGAGTTTTCAAACTCCCAATCCCCAGCAGAGCAAAACTTTGAGCTACAAACCCTCAGTGAAGATGAAACTTTCTTCCTCAAACAGAGTCAAACCTTCAACCTTTGAACATCATTGGAGACCATCCAGTTTCCTCCAATTTCTCCGGAGAGTCGCTTTAAAACCAGATAATTCCCCAGAGAGTTATTTTAAAACCTTCTTCCACAAACGAAGTCAAGTTCCCATACACGATCAGATCAGCAAGTCATTAAGATCCCCAGCAGAGATGAAACTTTGAGCTACCAATCCTCAACGGAAACCATTCAGTTTTCCCCTGATACCCCAACAGAACGAATATTCTCATTCTTGAAGTCCCCAGTAGATTGGCATACAACCCAAATTCCTGATCTCCCCAGCAGTATAGCTTCTCCCCACAGAGGTTGTCAAAAAATCTTGAATCTCCAACAGTAATCATGGATTTATTTTCCCCGACAGCAGTCAAAGATTTTATTATCTCCGGCTATCCAGGATTTATTTTCCTTAGCAAAACAGCTAATCAGCTTACATGCACATACATTACATTCATAAATCATGAACATTGATAAAACACATATATTGCATCATACATTTCATGCAACATAACTTTGTGTTTCAGCTAACATTCTACCCTTTTCAGGATGAAATTAATAGCTACCTAAAACAGATATTCAAAGCTCAGAAAACGGCTTAGAGATGCTCCAGACACGAATGCTTTCCTATCTACTTATTCAAATTAATGTGCAGATTCCTGTTCCAATTATGAAGCCTGGATTCGACCGGATTTTATCTTGATTATACTGAAGCCAGGAGATCGACCGAAAAATAGTTGAACCCCCTGCAAGTTTTTGTGAAGCCTGGATGTTGACCAGATAGCAATACAAGACTGTGAAGCCTGGACGTTGACCAGATAGCAGTAAGGTATACTGTGAAACTTGGATGTTGACCAAATAACAGTTTACTCGGCCAATTACTTTGAAGCCCGGATCCAACCGCATATTAGTAGGCCCCAAAATTAAAAGGAAAACCGGAGGCGACCGGATAACCATTTGATTTCCTTCTGAAACCTGGATGTTGACCAGATAGGAAGTAAAGTATCGTGAAGCCTGGATGTTGACTAGATAGAAATACAAGACTGTGAAGCCTGGACATTGACCAGATAACAGTAAGGTATACTGTGAAACTTGGATGTTGACCAAATAACATTTTACTCGACCAATTACTTTGAAGCCCGGATCCAACCGGATATTAGTAGGCCCCAAAATCAAAGGGAAAATCGAAGGCGACCGGATAACCATTTGATTTCCTTCTGAAACCTGGATGTTGACCAGATAGGAAGTAAAGTATCGTGAAGCCTGGATGTTGACCAGATAGCAATACAAGACTGTGAAGCCTGGACGTTGACCAGATAACAGTAAGGTATACTATGAAACTTGGATGTTGACCAAATAACAGTTTACTCGGCCAATTACTTTGAAGCCCGAATCCATCCGGATATTAGTAGGCCCCAAAATCAAAGGGAAAACCGGAGGCGACCGGATAACCATTTGATTTCCTTCTGAAACCTGGATGTTGACCAGATAGGAAGTAAAGTATCGTGAAGCTTGGATGTTGACCAGATAGAAATACAAGACTGTGAAGCCTGGACGTTGACCAGATAACAGTAAGGTATACTGTGAAACTTGGATGTTGACCAAATAACAGTTTACTCGGCCAATTACTTTGAAGCCCGGAGGTGACCGGATAACAATTTAATTCCTTCTAAATCCTAGAGCACGACCAGATGGCAGTTCATTTTCACCTCTTCAACCAAGAGATGACTCCCCAGTAGAATAAAGGACGATTGAAGCTCCTAAAATTCTATTTCTCCCAAGACAGAGACCAGCATTCCCCCGCGTAGTCCTCCTCAACAACAAGTATACGGGCTCTCGCAAAGGAATCTCTTATGCGATCAATTTTCTTGGATGGCATCTTTAAGCCCATCTCCGACAAGATTCTATTACATCTTTCAAATGGCATCTTTAAGCCCATTCCCTCAACTATACTCTGACGAACGCAAATTTACGGGCACTCTAGTGTCCAATCCTCTTTTACCTTCGAGTCACGAAAGGCAAACTCGACAATCTAACTCTTTAGGTTCGAGAAGATTGAACAGGGGCAGCTGTTGTACCCAAAAAATTTCCCTCTTATTTTTCCCAGGTTTACTCCCCATTCAATACCAAGCTTTAGATTAAAATTTTTTCATGAAGATCACTCCCAAGACCAAAACAGTCATCTGCGCTGAAAGGCCAAACCTTGACCTCTTGATTAAAATCAAGTCCCAAAAAAAATCTTATTTCAGCAAAACATGCTTGAAATGAGAAGTGTATTCCAGCTAAGGTTCAAAAACCAAATTTCTAAGTACTTGAGATTTTCTATGTATTTAAGAAAAATGGCACTTTAGAACCTCTGAACCAACCTCCAGGCAAAAATGGTCAGAAGTTGCAAACTTGGCTCAGCACATAACATTCAGTCAGAAGTTGGTTCTTCAGCAGTTACACCAACTCAGTTAGGGGTTGTAAACATGGTTCATCACGTAATCTTTAAACAAAACATGGCTCTTTCAACAATTACGCAAGTTCAGCCAGAATTTGCTAGAGAAATGCAAGGAAGGAAACAAAGCCTGAAACTCCTCCAAAACGTGCTGGGATTAGAAGGTAACGGGACCAGCAGATTGGGTATAATACTGAAGCAGATCTCTAAGTCCAGAGTTTTCAGAGGCAGATCAAAAAGAACATGCTGGAAAATCTAGAGAACCCTCAGAATTTGCTGGGGTAGCAAGAGGCCAAGGTCATAGTTTGGTTTGCGTTGTTTTTTGGGTAAAGCAGAACTGCTGGCTCAGGATATAGGTAATGATGTAAATCTCACACTAAGATCTCTTAGTCTTGACCAATCTCATCATCATTTAATGCCCATTAAATGCTCACAACTACTTTTGAACATTTATCCAAAGGGCCTTTCCACGTGCAGCATAACAACACCCTCGTGCAAGGTTAAGCTTGGATCTATGTGCCACTTTTCGCCTATGGGCATCACTTTCCCTTAATCTTTGCCTACTGTTCCAGTCTAGGCTGAAAAAATGTCCATTATCACAACTTTCCATAAACTTCCTTCAAGAACAAGTTAACACCTACAACATAGTATTGGCGCCATTTAACGTTTAAAAATTCACAAAGCCTTGCCTATAAATAGGACACCATTGTCCATTAAAAAATCCCGGTAAAAAATCCAGAAAAATTACTAGAAGAGGAACAGAAAACTCTAGCAAGAAAACATTGTGAAACTCTGCCAAAATTCCTAGTGTTTCATAACTTTGAACTTCCTGCCTCCAAACTTCATTGATACCCAATTTGCTTCCTGACTAGAGAACGCCCATACAGTTTCTGACCATACATACATATATCTTCTCCATCCATCCATTCTAAAAAGAACCTGTCCAGAACACCATCAGAGCTAAAGCTAGCTCCAATTCACAAATTTTCTTCCAACAGCAAGGTAAGCACCTGCTGACTCTCACCATGCTGCTAAGCATCATCAGCTTTGCATGCTCAATAAACACAATGTAGATATCATTTTGCTGATGTACGTGTTCTGAGGATTTTCATGCCTCTGAATGCTTAAGTAGGAAGTGAAACAGTGTAGAACCTGTCTGTGACCTTTTTGGTTCGGTCTTCTGAAACAGTATGACACTTGCTGAGACTGTCCTAGGCATGCCTTATGTTTTATGGAAAAATAATAAAATTGCAGATGTTCTGACTAGCACAGGGGGAAACCAAGCTCTGACTTTGACGCCAACACTTCTGAGGCCTGTTTTGCTATCAATAATATCAGAAGTCCTGAAAATTATTGTGTTTCCAGCAGGATCAAAACTTCTGACTTCCCCACTAACAGATTTTTGTTTTACAGTGCATGGGAGTCAGAACTTCTGACCTCCCCACTAACAGGTTTCTGTTTTGCAGCGCACCAAAGTCAGAAGTTCTGACTCACACAGTTTCACTAACAGGTTGATATTCTGCAGTAGACCTGGGTCAGAACTTCTGACTTCCTCTCAGCAGCACGCTAGCCCTCTCTCTCTTTCTCTTTTTCTTCCCCTTGTTATTTTATTTTTTTTAATCTATTTTTCTCTTTGAACCATCCCCATGTACAAGTGTTTATCCCCTTTCCCATATCAATGTTGTAATAGTCGTAGATTTATTTTACGCATTTATAGCTTTCAAATATGCCATGATAGAGATTAGGGTTTGTATGCAATATCCAAAATTAAAACAAATAGCTAGACCTAATGCAAGACCTAAAAGCATGTAAATTGACAACACAATGCACATATGCACCCCTAGGGTTTCATCCACTTGTTGCCTTTAAAATGGCCATGGTATGCATGTTGAGTATCTTGGCAAAACAAAAACAAAACAAAAGATCATAGTCCATCGATGACGCTATCAAAAGGTTGCCTAAAAAATTATCTTGATCCCTTAACATGCTAAGACACTTGGAACTATTGCTATCATGGTCATACGATGACCCACGCCCATCCCGTTTAACATCCAAACACAAGTTTGTTTACCAAATACAATGGTAAAACAACAACGTCAAAGGGTTAAAAATGTGTAGGAAAGATCTTTGAGTTAGGGTAGACAACTCCTAGTTACTTGATAAAATTTGCAAACATCCTTGCTATTTTCAAAACACACAATTTAAAAACATTTCCCAAATACAAAACTTTCAAACATTGAAATATCTTTTCAAAAGACAAACACCTTTGCATATATTCAAACAAGAATCATTACAAAGGTTGCCTAGACAAGGCCTCTTTTCAAAACATTTTCAAAACCACACTCAAAGCACCATTTCAAACAATTGAAAAGCAAAAGCAAGTGATCTAAACAAGTAACTAAGAGCCCATGGATAACCATGGATGAAAAGGGTGCTTGCACCTTCCCTTTTCATAATCTACCCCACAAACCCAAGAAAACATCTCAAAGGTCTTTCATGTGCTTTTTGACTTTTCCTTTGGATAAAATAAAAAGTTGGTGGCGACTCTTACTAAACCGAAACATTTACGAACACAAACGCAAAACCTCAAGTCAGTTCTCCCACCGTATCACACTTACGAAAACACATATAACATAGTCTCATTTATTTTGAAAACATTGTTACACAATGCATTTCATACATCATGACATAGCATACATCTAACTCTTCACCTTTTTAGGAAAGATCAATCGACAAACATCATCAACTACTTATATGACCTGACAGTCTTTTTAAAGGCTACACCTATCGAAGGGCTATTTCAGCATTTTCCTCATAAGGTCATTCTCAAGTACAGACATCTACTGGTTCAGTTTAAATCGACCAACAATTTATCCTAATTCTTTTTCGGTAGACTCTTTCTCTGGTTCAATTTAAATCGATCCAATGATTTATTTTGATTCTTATCCAGTTAAAGACAATTAAAGACCTCTGCTGGTTCATTTTAAATCGACCCAATGATTTATCCTGATTCTTTTTTGGTAGATACTTTCTCTGGTTTAGTTAAATCGACCCTAAGATTTTTCTGATTCTTATCCAGTTAAAGACAAATCAAGACCTTTGTTGGTTCAGGTTAAATCGACCAATGGTTTATCCTGATTTGTTTCTGGTAGACACTTTCTCTGGTTCAGTTAAATCGAACCTAAGATTTATTCTGATTCTTATCCAGTCAAAGACAATTCAAGACCACTGCTGGTTCAGTTAAATCGACCCTAAGATTTTTCTGATTCTTATCCAATCAAAGACAATTCAAGACCTCTGTTGGTTTAGTTTAAATCGACCAATGATTTATCCTAATTCATTAATGGTAGATACTTTCTCTGGTTCAGTTAAATCGACCCTAAGATTTTTATGATTCTTATCCAGTCAAAGACAATTCAAGACCTATGTTGGTTCAGTTTAAATCGACCAATGATTTATCCTGATTCATTTCTGGTAGATACTTTCTCTAGTTCAGTTAAATCGACCCTAAGATTTTTCTGATTCTTATCCCGTTAAAGACAATTCAAGACCTCTGTCGGTTCAGTTTAAATCGACCAATGATTTATCCTAATTCGTTTCCGGTAGACACTTCTCTGGTTCAGTTTAAATCAACCCTAAGATTTATTCTGATTCTTATCCAGTTAAAGACAATCAAGGACATCAGCTAGTTTAGTTTAAGTCGCCCAAAGATTTATTTTGATTCTTCTTCCAGTCGAAATAACAAATTACTTTGGATGGCATCTATAAGCCCATCTCTGACGACACTCCATCACCTCTCCAAATGGCATCTATAAGGCCATTCTCTATACAATCAACCAACAACGTCACTTCTTGCACAGGCGAGTGCAAATTTATGGGCACTTAAGTGTTCAATCATCTTCTACCTTCAAGTCACGAATGGCGGACATTCCAATCTAACTCTTCAGTTTTAAGAAGATTTAATAGGGGAAGCTGTTGTACTTCAAACTTTCCATCTCATTTTTCTCAAGACATTCTTTCAAGGCTCCTCAAAAACTCAAGACACTCAAGGGTTGACCAGTCAGATGCTCCTTCAAAGCCCAAAGAGCCTACAATTAGGGTTTTGAGTTTTCTCAAGGAAGTTTGGGTTGCAAAGGTCTCAAGTGGCTTCCATGATTCTTCATAGGTCCTCAACAAGGTTCGTGTCAAGTTTCAAGTCGTACATCACAAGTTTGCTCAATCAATTGCTCAAATGTTTGAAAACTAACTATATTGATCAAAAAGTCAATTGTGATCAACATACAGTCAAACTTCAAGGTTTTTGGTCAACATCAACATTTTGAAGTGACATTCATCATTTGATCAAGGTTTGATCATGATTCCTCAAGGAAAGCTCTAGGATAATCAAAAGTCAAGAATTGCCAAATTAGGGTTCCTTAGGAGAAGTCAACTGAACTTTGATCAGGCATAAATTTTGCATGCTTCATCAACTTTTACCCAACCAAATCCCATTTTGAATAAAATTAAATTCTCTACAACTTTTATTTTATTCTCAAGTCTAAAAAATGCTTCATTTGGAAGATATGATCTAGTACATTATAGGTCATTTTCAAAAGTCAACAAAAGACACTTTTTGTCAAGAAAACTTACATCAACATAATGTCTCTAAATGCAAAAATTATCAAAAGATAAAGTGCAGAGGACATATTTATCTTTTCAAAAAGTTAGAGATCATCTACAAAGGATTAAAATTGAGCAAGTTATGAGATGCACAAGTTGGGCAATTTTCAAGAAATCCATGAAATCTCAATTGAGCAAATTTGTGATTTTAGGTTATTGGGCTTAAGTTTTTAGAGTTAAAACATACTCATGACATATACAAGAGCCTTTAAACCTATCCATGCATTATTTTGATTTTTATTTCTATTTATTTGAATTTTTATTCATTTAAATACAAAAGAAATCAAGTGAAATATCAAGTAAATGGATCAATTCTTAAGTGGACTTCATTTGGATCATTCAAGGGCCCAATAATTCATGCAAGATACACACAAATGGTCCAGGTTCATTGAATGTTCAAAAGGGAAAGAATCACTCAAAAATGGAAACTTCTTAACGTGTTGGATTTTTGTCTCATGGCCATGAATGGGTTGTTTCCTTGGCATATTTATTTGTTTCCTTCCATTCTTCTATTTAAGCTCAACAATGAAAGATCAAAGTTGAAGATATATAATGTTGGATAGTAGTATTTGAAAGATTTCCAAACGTGACATTGGAGCTGTAGGGTGGGATGCGAGAGTCGTATCCGAAGTTGTTCGCAATAGGTAATTTTCAAGGACGAAAATCTTTTAAGTGGGGGAGAGTTGTAACACCCTAAAAATCTAGATTAATTATTTAACTAATTTAGTATGAATATCGATGATTATTGGTGAATATATGAATTATGGAGAATTAGTCGATGTGGTGTATTTGTATGAGTTGATAGATTTTATGATGTGATGTGATGCGTTTGTTGATGATGAGATGTCTTAGAAATTATAGAAGTTAAGGTGTTAAGGGTGTACGAAGGAAACTATAGAACTATAGAGGTGGGGTGAGAAGACTAGTAATCATTTTATTATTATTATTATTATTATTATTATTATTATTATAGATACAAATTATTTATAATATTAGTAATTAAATAATTAAAATAAGGAAGGGCAAGATGAAAATATGAATTTAGGGGTCTAAGATGTGTTATTAGAAAATAAAAAGTGAGAACACGAGGAAATAGATCGTAGAAGTGAGAAGTTGAAGAGAAGAAGAAGAACTTAAGGTTAAAGGGAAGACTCCATTGGAGCAGGGAAGAGAACTCAAAACCTAAGGTAAGGGTGTGGTTCTAACTCTATAAGGGTTTGTATGATGATGGGTTATGGTAGAGTTAGACTATATAATTAAATATTCATCTCTTATGAGAATTTGGTGTTTTATGTGATTTATCTATGTGACAATTATTGATGATGAATGGGTGTGAAATTCTTGCATTTAATGTTGTATAAATGAAGTTGATTGATGAGTGATATTTGAGTGTAATTGCTATAACAATGATTTTTGATTTGGATGAAAGAATCAATCAATTTAAGTGCTTAATCATGTTTTTGTGTGAATTAAAATGGTTGGTATTGAGGTATGAATGTGAGAAATTCAATTATAAACATTAACTGTATAGTTGGTGGAAGTTAGACATGTTTACCGGACAAATAAGTGCTTTTCGTAACATAAAAATATGTTTTTTTATTATTCTGGAACAGTGAGAATCGGTTACCATATATGGGTACCCGGTTACCATTATAAAATAATGTTTTTGGCCGTTTTGACAGGGGGTAATCGGTTACCATATATGGGTACCCGGGTACTCTATTGAAACTGACAGATTCTTAAAAATCTTAGAAAATTCATAATTTTTGATTCGGGTGTCCGTTTGACGCGCCGTTGGAACCTACGGAAAGCTAAAAATATTTTCTACTCAATAAAAATAATTTGAAAACAGTATTAGATGATTTTATGGATTTTGTTTTGTTCCGATGCTAAGTTGTGAATGATTAAGATGACGTTGTACGAATATTTTAATTGTGTGACATGATATGTGTGATGATGATGATGATGGTGGCCTGTATTGGTGTAGCATTGATAAGTAAAAGTAATAAATGTAAAATTGTGTTGTTTCATATCAGTGTGACATGCATTCATTAAAGACGGTATCTATTGGTGAAAGATGACCTGTATTGGTGAAAGATGACCTGTATTGGCGAAAGATGGCATGTATTAGTGATGTTGCCCCAAGTTGGCATTTATTAAGTTGAGGGTTTTTCCCTATTGGTACCACATACATATAATTAGTGAAGTTGGTCTCATTGTATTTATGATGTATTTGGTGAATAAGATGTGATTTGTTGATTGTTGGACGCGATTGTTAAAATTGTGACATGTATTGGAGTTAGTGCGTGAAGTATGACTAATATGACGTCGTTGACGAATAAGATGTGATTTGTTGATTGTTGGGGTGATCATTAAAAATGTGTCGTGTATTGGTGTTGATGCATGAAGTATGATATTATGGTTATGTATGTCATACTATACCTGTTCATTATCATATATTCGTTTATATTGTTATGATATCTCACCCCTTACTGTTTGAATGTGAGGTTTATATTTAGAGACTCTGAAATTGGTTATGAGACTAGTAATTTTCAGGAATTAACTGGTTATTATCGCAACTTGCTTGAGATGAGGTCAAGTGAGATAAGTTGTTTGTGAATGAATTAAGGGAATGAAATGTTTGCATTAGTAAAGATGTGAATGTATTAGATAAGTGCATAGAGATGAGACTTATGCCGATTAAGCATGATTAGAGTGACGGTAGCGTTGAGATTGTGATTAGAATGAGATCCAAATGCGAGATTAAAGGAAAGAGTAAGGATTCATTGATGTGGTCAAAATCTTCTAACTGGATAAAGACTTATTTTGGAATGAGACGATTTGGATTATACTTGGTGTAGTAGTTTTCCTATATTAGAATATACTTAGAAATTGTGTTGTGTTGCATGTGCATAAGGGAGACTATGAAATGGAGTTTTGGCGTTTATGTATCATTGACGAGGTAGAAATGAATGAAATTAATAAAATGTTTGTAAGCCTTGGAGAGATTGTTAGACATTATACTCAGGTAACCTTGAGCACAAGGTGAAATACGCTATTATAGTTGAGTAACGATGATTTATGCCACCATTATAGTTGGCATCTACCTATTGACAAATTGAGGAATTGATCACCCTTAATCTCTTGTTGATAGTAGACGAGATCTTAATGAATGGGATAGACGTGTCTTACTAGCTTGATGGTGTGTAAAGTGATTGATGTTTTATCAAGAGGATAATTGTTCACAATTTTGTGTGAACCTAATGCAAAAAGTGGCTATAAAAGAGTTGAGATTTATTAAGCAGTTTAGAGACTATACGAGCTAACGCCGCAGAGTAGACAGTTGAGGATATCGAAAAGTGAATAATGATTTTCTGGTGGTTACTAAGAAGAGTCTGAAGATAGATGTGAAATTTGTGGATCTGATGGTTGTTGGAAATCAAAATGAAGACATTGACTTAAGATAGATGGTTAGAGTAGCGTAGTGGAAGTGTAGTGTGACGTAATTTGTTATGAGGGTATGACTTTGGAGTCAAAGATTAAACATTAGAAGTTTTGGGATAATGCAAACTATTAGACATTCCATGATGGAATCGTTAGGTGAAAGGTTACCTATATTATTCGTGTTATCACCATGTCAATAAATGTATTGAATTGCATGATTGATTTTTGGGATATAGCATGGTGACACTAAGGCTGTGTTGATGTTCTTAGAAAAATATTATTGTGTGATGTAATAATAGATGGTGTTCATGTCATGAGACTCTGCATCCTTAAGCTATGTTGTTGTGTCGTTTCCTATGGCAAGGACTCGAGGGTGAGCATATTTTTCCTTATGAAGAAAAATTAGAGAAGTGTTACTTATAGTGACTGAAAAGACCTCGTTGTGTTTCGGTTCAAGCGCGAACAACATCGTAAAGTAATAGATCTTGTATCGCAGGGTGATGGGACAGGGAGAAAAATGGATATGTGCATTCATAACTCGGTAGTAATGCATCTTGTTGGACTGTTGTAGTTGACGATATATAATATTGGATAACAGTATTCGAAAGATTTCCAAACGTGACATTGGAGCTGTAGGGTGGGATGCGAGAGTTGTATCCGAAGTTGTTCGCAATAGGTAATTTTCAAGGACGAAAATATTTTAAGTGGGGGAGAGTTGTAACACCCCAAGAATCTAGATTAATTATTTAATTAATTTAGTATGAATATCGATGATTATTGGTGAATATATGAACTATGGAGAATTAGTCGATGTGGTGTATTTGTATGAGTTGATAGATTTTATGATGTGAAGTGATGCATTTGTTGATGATGAGATGTCTTAGAAATTATAGAAGTTAAAGTGTTAAGGGTGTATGATGGAAACCATAGAACTATAGGGGTGTGGTGAGAAGACTAGTAATCATTTTATTATTATTATTATTATTATTATTATAGATACAAATTATTTACAATATTAGTAGTTAAATAATTAAAATAAGGAAGAGCAAGATGAAAATATGAATTTAGGGGTCTAAGACGTGTTATTAAAAAACAAAAAGTGAGAACACGAGGAAATAAATCATAGAAGTGAGAAGTTTAAGAGAAAAAGAAGAACATAGTGTTAAAGGGAAGACTCCATTGGAGCAGGGAAGAGAACTCAAAATCTAAGGTAAGGGTGTGGTTCTAACTCTATAAGGGTTTGTATGATGATGGGTTATGGTAGAGTTAGGTTATATAATTAAATATTCATCTTTATGAGAATTAGGTGTTTTATGTGATTTATCTATGTGATAATTGTTGATGAAGAATGGGTGTGAAATTCTTGCATTTGATATTGTATAAATGAAGTTGATTGATGAGTGATATTTGAGTGTAATTGCTATAACAGTGATTTTTGATTTGGATGAAAGAATCAATCAACTTAAGTGCTTAATTGTGTTTTTGTGTGAATTAAAATGGTTGGTATTGAGGTATGAATGTGGGAAGTTCAATTATAAACATTAACGGTATAGTAGGTGAAAGTTAGACATGTTTACCAGACAAATAAGTGCTTTTCGTAACATAAAAATCTGTTTTATTATTCTGGAACAATGGAAATCGGTTACCATATATGGGTACCCGGTTACCATTAGAAAATAATGTTTTTGGCTGTTTTGACAGGGGGTAGCTGGTTACCATATATGGGTACCCGGGTACTCTATTGAAACTGACAGATTCTTAAAAATCTTAGAAAATTCATAATTTTTTACTCGGGTGTCCGTTTGACGCGCTGTTCAAACCTACGGAAAGCTAAAAATATTTTCTACTCAATAAAAATAATTTGAGAACAGTATGAGATGATTTTATGGATTTTGTTTTATTCCGATGCTAAGTTGTGAATGATTAAGATGACATTGTACGAATATTTTAATTGTGTGACATGATATGCGTGATGATGATGATGATTGTAAGTGTTTGGGTGTTGGCATGTTTTTGGTAAAACCAGGTGTGTGAATGTCATGACTGATGTCATAACATTCTGGGTTACTAGGTACATTCTGCAGAAAAAGGATGTCATACAGAAGCTGCTTAAATTGAGTGTTTAATTGATCATCATGCAATGATCATATTTATTACATTCTACCAAAATCAGTAAACATGATTCTTGTTGTCATAACCAATGTTTAGACATCCTGTACTGATCTAACAGTTGTACAGTTTTGTTAATTCTGAGATTTTTCAGGAAACTGGTTTACACAGTCCAGTACAAAGTCTCACGTGGACTTTAGGTTAACATGGCTTAACCCTAATCTGGTTTGATAAAGTCCTGTGACCAAGTCTTGAGGTTAATTAACCCTAGCTATTTTCGTGGAAGCCCTAACTGAAGAACAGCGGCCTATATATTCATCAGGACGACTGTTGGTGAAGACAACTTTTGACAGAAGATCAATAAGGGGCTGTATAGTTTTAACTACTGTAATCCAAGCAATTATCATTGTGATAAGTGACTTGGAGTAGGTTTTGATTGTAAGGGTTGTGTATCACTCAAAGCTTTGAAGCATGAGTGTTTGTGTCACTTGATTAAAGCTTTGAAGCAAAGTCAAGTTAGGTTATGTATCACTCAAAGCTTTGAAGCACGAGTGTTGTGTTAGTTGATTAAAAGATGTGAAGCATAATCAAGTGTATGTTCTGAAGAGTGTCTTCGTAATTTCGTTAGTCAAGTGTTTAGTATCACTGCTGTGATTGAGGGGGAGTGAGTAGGAACTCAGGTTTAAGTTAAACTTAGATTGAAGTTGCATTGGGTAGGTCTTAAGTGAAGGAGATAAACTGGTTGGTTTATTCCTGAATTAATATCTCTTATAGTGAATTTCCTCCCTGGCTTGGTAGCCCTCAGAGTAGGTGTTGTTACACACTGAACTGGGTAAACAATTGACTGTGTTCTTTACTACTTTTAGACTTACTGTCTTGTAGAAAGTCAGATACGGTGTCATAACATTCACTGTGACATTGAGTATCTGCTGCCAGAATTTCAATTGGCATCAGAGCAGGCACCCTGCCTGTCTTACTGGGTGAGATCTAGGGATATTATTTTCTGGCGCTATGGACAAAGAAGGAGTTTTTGGAAATAGACCACCCATTCTGGATGGATCAAATTATGACTACTGGAAACCTCGTATGATTGCCTTCTTAAAATCACTGGACAAAAAGGCTTGGAGAGCTGTTGACAAAGGATGGAACCATCCCATCATAACTGAGAAAGATGGGACAATCAGTCTAAAACCTGAGGAAGAATGGAGCAAAGAAGAATATGAGTTAGCCCTGGGTAATTCCAAAGCCTTAAATGCTTTGTTCAATGGAATTAATAGAAACATATTCAGACTAGTACATCAATGTGAACTAGCCAAGGAATTTTGGGACACTCTCAAAACTACTCATGAGGGCACATCCAAAGTAAAAATGTCAAGGCTTCAGATGCTGACTACCAAATTTGAGAACCTAAGGATGATGGAAGATGAGACCATTCATGAGTTTCACATGAACATCTTGGAGATTGCCAACACCTCAGGAGCATTGGGAGAAAAGATGTCAGAATAAAAGCTGGTGAGAAAGATTCTCAGATCCTTTCCTAAAAGATTTGCAATGAAGGTGACTGCTATAAAGGAAGCTCAGGATATCTGCAATTTGAAGGTGGATGAACTCATTAGGTCACTTCAGACCTTTGAAATGGGGATCAGTGATAATGTCGACAAGAAAAACAAGAGCATAGCACTTGTATCTAATACTGAAGATGAAAACAAGGAGGATGAAGAAGAAAATATTTCAGAAGCTATAGCCATGCTTGGAAGACAATTCAACAAACTCATCAAGAGAATGGATCCAAAGTCAAGGTTAAATGTTAAGAACATTCCTACTGACATTAACAGATCCTATGACTCCAGCAGAAGACCAAAGTCTGAAGAAAATGGAAATCAAAGCAAAGGAATTCAATGCCATGGATGTGAAGGATATGGGCACATTCGAGCTGAATGTCCTACCTTTCTTAAGAAACAAAAGAAATGAATGTCTGTTACTTGGTCTGACTGTGATTCAGAAAGTAATTCTGAAGAAGAATCTGCCAAACTAGTTACTGCACTAACTGGTATTTGTAACTCTGATAGTGACTCTAGTGATGAGGAAGTGACATTTGAAGAACTGGCTAATTCCTACAAGAAGTTATGTATCAGAAGTGTTGAAGTCTGTCAGCAAAATGAGAGACAAACAAAACTCATAATAAAGTTGGAGGCTGAGAAAAAGGTAGGCATTGATACTATAAGTCATCTAGAAGGGGAAGTTCAAATGCTAAACTCAAAACTGGACCAGATGACCAAATCTGTCAAGATGCTGACAAATGGAACTGACAAATTAGAAGAAATCCTTCAGATTGGACAAAATGTGGGAAACAAGTCTGGTCTAGGATTTGTGGCAGCAAAGAAATATGTTATGGACAAAAAGAAGATCAGGCCTGATAAACAAATGTCAAAGCAGATGTCACAACATAGAACTCAACATCGAGAACAGAAGAAAAAGTATCAAAGATGGAGATGTCATCATTGTGGGAGATTTGGTCACATAAAGCCATTTTGCTTCAGATTATATGGATATCCTAATCAGACCCCAGTTGTCAAACCTAAGTCTAACAAGGTACCACATACTCAACAGTGGAAGAAAAAGGCTACTGCCCTGATAGCTCACACCTCTCTTAGAGTCTCTGCAAAGGAAGACTGGTACTTTGACAGTGGATGCTCTAAACACATGACTGGAATCAAGAATCTTCTCAATAATGTTAAACCTCACACTACTAGTTTTGTGACCTTTGGAGATGGTTCTAGAGGAGAAATCAAAGGAGTTGGAAACTTAGAATGTCATGGAGTTCCAAACCTAAATGAAGTATTGTTGGTAAAAGGCTTGACTG
Organism: Vicia faba; assembly: GCA_948472305.1. NCBI lineage: Eukaryota > Viridiplantae > Streptophyta > Magnoliopsida > Fabales > Fabaceae > Vicia > Vicia faba. The sequence continues at coordinate 521,030,548 of OX451738.1, forward strand.
CTAATCTCATAAGTATAAGCCAATTATGTGACCTAGGATTCAAGGTCAACTTCACCAAGTCTGAATGTCTTGTAACTAATGAGAAAAAAGAAGTTGTAATGAGAGGAGTCAGATCTAAAGACAACTGCTACTTGTGGGAGCCTGAGAACACTAATTACTCTTCTGTGTGTTCTATTGCCAAAGAAGAAAAAGAGGTGAAACTGTGGCACCAAAAACTTGGTCATCTACATCTAAGAGGAATGAAAAGGATTATATCCATGGAGGCAGTCAGAGGGATTCTAAGACTGAAAATTGATGAAGGAAGAGTCTGTGGTGAATGTCAGGTTGGGAAGCAGACTAGGATGTCACATCCAAAGTCAAGACATTTGACCACCTCTAAGGTACTAGAACTTCTACATATGGATCTGATGGGACCAATGCAGGTGGAAAGTCTTGGTGGAAAAAGACATGCTTATGTTGTTGTGGATGATTTTTCTAGATTCACCTGGATTAACTTCATTAGGGAAAAATCTGATGTAGTTGAAGTGTTTAAAAAACTGTGCAAAAGAATTCAAAGAGAAAAAGAAGGGTGCATTGTCAGAATCAGAAGTGATCATGGCAAGGAATTTGAAAATAGTAAGTTTGATGAGTTCTGCTCCTCAGAAGGAATTAATCATGAATTCTCTTCACCTATAATTCCTCAGCAAAATGGAGTTGTAGAAAGGAAAAACAGGACCATACAGGAATCTGCCAGAGCAATGATACATGCCAAAAGACTTCCTATTCATTTTTGGGCTGAAGCTATGAATACAGCCTGTTATGTCCATAACAGGGTCACCTTGAGAAAGGGAACATCATCCACCATTTATGAACTCTGGAAAGGAAGAAAGCCTACAATGAAGTACTTCCATGTATTTGGAAGCAAATGCTATATTCTGTCAGATCGTGAACAAAGGAGAAAGATGGACCCTAAAAGTGATGAAGGAATATTCCTAGGATACTCTACCAACAGCAGAGCTTATAGGGTATTCAATTCCAGAACCAAAGTTATGATGGAATCAATAAATGTCATAGTTGATGATTATCATGAGGAAACAGATGTCCCTTGTGATGTTGAGACATTCTTTGAGACTTCAACTCAACAGGATGATCTACCCAACACTACTGCTTCAGATTCTGAATCAAAGAAAGCTAATAAAGACCCTTCCATCAGAATTCAGAAAGATCATCCTAAGGAACTCATCATAGGAGATCCTAATAATGGAGTCATTACAAGATCTAGAGAAATCATCTCAAACTCTTGCTTTGTATCTAAAATTGAACCAAGAAATGTTAAGGAGGCTTTAACTGATGAATACTGGATTGGAGCAATGCAAGATAAATTGAACCAATTCAAGCAACATGAAGTATGGGAGTTAGTTCCTAGACCATAAGGAACAAAAATCATTGGCATAAAATGGATCTACAAGAACAAATCAGATGCTGAAGGAGTTGTCACCAGGAATAAGGCAAGACTTGTTGCTCAAGGATACACTCAAGTTGAAGGGGTTGATTTTGATGAGACTTTTGCTCCTGTAGCCAGACTGGAATCAATCAGACTCCTGTTGGGAATTTCTTGTCTCCTTAAATTCAAGTTATTTCAGATGGATGTAAAAAGTACCTTCCTAAATGGGTACTTAAATAAGGAAGTTTATGTGGAACAGCCTAAAGGATTTGTGGATCCAAACTACCCAGATCATGTCTACAAATTGAGGAAAGCTTTGTATGGCATGAAACAAGCTCCTAGAGCATGGTATGACAGGCTGACAAAATTTCTCTCTGACAAAGGATATAGAAAAGGAGGCTTGGATAAAACCCTTTTTGTCAAAAATTAAGGAGGAAAGATGATGGTAGCTCAAATCTATGTTGATGACATAGTGTTTGGGGGAATGTTGGATAAAATGGTTAAACATTTTGCTGACCAGATACAGGCTGAATTCGAAATGAGCCTCATGGGAGAATTGACCTACTTTCTTGGACTGCAAGTCACACAGATGGAAGACTCAATTTTTCTGTCTCAAAGCAAGTATGCAAAGAACATTTTCAAGAAGTTTGGAATGGAGAATGCCAGTCACAAAAGGACTCCTGCACCTACTCATTTAAAGTTATCCAACGATTCAAGTGGGGTTAAGGTGGACCAAAGCCTGTACAAAAGCATGATAGGAAGTCTGCTATACTTAACAGCCAGCAGACCTGACATTGCTTTTTCAGTTGGAGTATGTGCAAGATACTAAGATGATCCCAAAGTAAGTCATATCAACCAAGTGAAGAGAATTCTGAAGTATGTAAGTGGAACCTACAACTATGGCTTGTTATACTCTCATGGATGTGAACCAACTCTAACTGGTTACTGTGACGCTGATTGGGCTGGAAGTGCTGATGATAGAAAGAGCACCTCTGGAGGATGTTTCTTCTTAGGAAATAATCTTGTCTCCTGGTTCAGCAAGAAACAGAACTGTGTGTCTCTCTCTACTGCTGAAGCTGAATACATAGCAGCTGGTAGTAGCTGTTCTCAAATGATCTGGATAAAACAAATGCTTACTGAGTATAATGTCACACAAGATGTTATGACATTGTACTGTGACAACCTGAGCACTATCAACATTTCCAAGAATCCTATTCAGCATAGCAGGACCAAGCACATTGACATTAGACATCACTTCATCATAGATCTTGTAGAGGAGAAGACGATTAAACTGGAACATGTTTCCACTGAACTACAACTGGCTGACATATTTACCAAGGCACTTGATGCAAATCAATTTGAAAACTTGAGGGGCAAGTTGGGTATTTGCCAACATAAGGAAATGTAGCAATTAATTTTGCTTAAGACAAGGGATGAAGGGGATTTTTTTGTTAAGTCTATTTTGATTGGGTTAATCATCTGTTTCCCTATTTCTTTCACAATTGTTAAGAAGTTGCATAGACTCTCATTTATCTCCTTCCTCTCTCGGCCCTGCAAAAATCTTCATTCTCTCAGTCAAAGATTTTACTCTCGCTGGTACTAGCTTTCTAAGACGCTTAACATGTCTCAACTATCCATGACATCATCCTCTTCAAAGACAACTACTTCTTTCGCATCCTCTGATCGAGAACCTAGGGCAATCACAAACTGCATGGATTATGATGTTCTGGAGATAACTCCTCTTCGTGAACTGGCAGTTGACCCCTCTAAGGTTAAAAAGCTGAGAACAAGACATGCAAGAAGGTCTCAAGCTTCTACATCTGGTAATCCCTCTCAAACATCCTCTGTTCCCTCAGAAATATCAAATAGGGAAGGCTCACCTTATGTTCATCAAGCAATAGCTAGACTTGTTACAAGGATTCTAAATGAGAATCACTTGGTACCTGGCATTTCTGTACCCTTGAATCAAGAAGCTACCAGTCCAAATGTTGAAATGAATCCAGATGTCACTCATAATGTTGAGACACCGGATGACAACATTAGGAAATCATCTGAAAATCTTGATGATCACCAGAACCCTTCTGAGAAGGATGTTGAAACCCCGGTTATTGATGTTGATGAAGAATACTCTAACAGTGACCTAATTGCAAATATCAACCCTAGCATAGCTAGAAGAATGATGAACAGAAAGGGAAAGCAGGATGCTGCCAAATGTATGTCCAAAGAGAAGACTGCTGATGTTGGAGTAGAAATTGTGAAGGCTGGATTGTCAAAAGGAAAGGTGAAAACTCGAGTACCTACTGGTAGTCTCTCAAAGCCTGTGAGACAACCAATAGCTAAGAAAAGGAAAGAGCCTGAACCCTCTGATTCTGATGAGGAATCAGAATTTGAATTTGATGCTGAAGACATACCCCTCAAAAGGAAACTCCCATCAAGCAAAACGTCTAAAGTCCCTGAAGTCCCCACTGGCAACATTTCCTTTCACCTTACTGAGAATGCAAACAGGTGGAAGTATGTTTGTTTGAAAAGGATAGCCTTGGAAAGAGAACTGAACAAGGGTGCCATGGAATGTAAGGAGATCATGGACCTAATCAAAACTGCTGGCATAATAAATACTGTGGTAAAGTTTACCAACTGCTATGAAGTTCTTGTCAAAGAATTCATAGTGAATTTATCTGATGGGTGTGCTGATGGAAGGTCAGCTGACTTTAACTGTGTCTATGTAAGAGGAAGAAAGGTAAATTTATCTCCCTCTGAAATAAACAAATTCCTAGGAAGACCAGATGATGCTTGCCCTGAGCTAGAGGTTACTGACAACCAAGTTTGCCAAACCATCACTGTAAATCAAGTCAAGAGCTGGCCCTTAAAAGGGAAGCTGAATGCAAGCAAGTTGAGCATGAAATTTGCCATTCTGCACAAAATTGGTGCAGCCAACTGGGTTCCCACCAACCATAAATCAACCATCTCCACAGGACTGGGAAGATTCATTTATGCTGTTGGAAGCATGACAAAATTTGACTATGGCAAGTATATCTTTGATCAAACTTTAAAACATGCTGGAAGCTATGCTGTTAAAGGCCCTATTGCCTTTCCCTCCCTCTTATGTGGTATAGTCCTTGCTCAGTATCCTGACATTCTAGTTGAAAGAGATACTGTATGCAAAAGAGCCCCTGCTCTTGGGTTGCACTACAAGCTATTTCAGGGAACTCATGTTCCTGACATTGTCATAACATCAGTTGAGACATCAACTGTCAAAACTCAGTCCAAGAGAATTGATGTTATAGCTGTGCTGAAGGAAACCTGCAAAGAGCTGGATACAAGGAAAAGGACTCTTGAGGACCTGATTGCTAGACTAGAACAGGAGGAGACTGAAGGACGAAGAAGGGAAGAGGATGCTGCTGAAGATCAGCTTAATGCTGAAGATAGTGCCTCCTCTGAAGATGACAATGCTTGAAGAAGATGACAACCTTGCTGCTGGTACCTGTTGCTGCAAGTGTTTTTAGAATTTTTATCTGTGTTTTTATTTTTGGATGACTGTATATCCTAAAAGTACATGTATCTTTGGCCTATTTATGGCTAAAGAGGGGGAGAAGTTTCTGTGTTAATTAGACTTGGTAGACATTATTTCCTTCTGCAGACATATTAATTCTGCTGCTTTCTAATCTCTGATTGTTTAGGGGTTTTAGCCAAAAATTTGCCAAAGGGGGATTTTGTAAGTGTTTGGGTGTTGGCATGTTTTTGGTAAAACCAGGTGTGTGAATGTCATGACTGATGTCATAACATTCTGGGTTACTAGGTACATTCTGCAGAAAAAGGATGTCATACAGAAGCTGCTTAAATTGAGTGTTTAGCTGATCATCATGCAATGATCATATTTATTACATTCTACCAGAATTAGTAAACAGGATTCTTGTTGTCATAACCAATGTTTAGACATCCTGTACTGATCTAACAGTTGTACAGTTTTGTTAATTCTGAGATTTTTCAGGAAACTGGTTTACACAGTCCAGTACAAAGTCTCACGTGGACTTTAGGTTAACATGGCTTAACCCTAATCTGGTTTGATAAAGTCCCGTGACCAAGTCTTGAGGTTAATTAACCCTAGCTATTTTCGTGGAAGCCCTAATTGAAGAACAGCAGCCTATATATTCAACAGGACGACTGTTGGTGAAGACAACTTTTGACAGAAGATCAATAAGGGGCTGTATAGTTTTAACTACTGTAATCCAAGCAATTATCATTGTGATAAGTGACTTGGAGTAGGTTTTGATTGTAAGGGTTGTGTATCACTCAAAGCTTTGAAGCACGAGTGTTTGTGTCACTTGATTAAAGCTTTGAAGCAAAGTCAAGTTAGGTTATGTATCACTCAAAGCTTTGAAGCACGAGTGTTGTGTTAGTTGATTAAAAGCTGTGAAGCATAATCAAGTGTATGTTCTGAAGAGTGTCTTCATAATTTCGTTAGTCAAGTGTTTAGTATCACTGCTGTGATTGAGGGGGAGTGAGTAGGAACTCAGGTTTAAGTTGAACTTAGATTGAAGTTGCATTGGGTAGGTCTTAAGTGAAGGAGATAAACTGGTTGGTTTATTCATGAATTAATATCTCTTATAGTGAATTTCCTCCCTGGCTTGGTAGCCCCCAGAGTAGGTGTTGTTACACACTGAACTGGGTAAACAATTGATTGTGTTCTTTACTGCTTTTAGACTTACTGTCTTGTAGAAAGTCAGATACGGTGTCATAACATTCACTGTGACATTGAGTATCTGCTGCCAGAATTTCAATGATGATGATGGCCTGTATTGGTGTAGCATTGATAAGTAAAAGTAATAAATGTAAAATTATGTTATTGCATATTAGTGTGACATGTATTCATTAAAGACGATCTGTATTGGTGAAAGATGACCTGTATTGGCGAAAGATTGTCAGTAGTGACGAAAGATGGCATGTATTAGCGTTGTTGCCCCAAGTTGGCATTTATTAAGTTGAGGGTTTTACCCTATTGGTATCACATGCATATAATTAGTGAAGTTGGTCTCATTGCATTTATGATGTATTTGGTGAGTAAGATGTGATTTGTTGATTGTTGGATGTGATTGTTGAAATTGTGACATGTATTGGAGTTAGTGCGTGAAGTATGACTAATATGACGTCGTTGACGAATAAGATGTGATTTGTTGATTGTTGGGGTGATCGTTAAAAATGTGTCGTGTATTGGTGTTGATGCATGAAGTATGACATTATGATTATGTATGTCATACTTTACCTATTCATTATCATATATTTGTTTATATTGTTATGATATCTAACCCCTTACTGTTTAAATGTTGCCTCCACGTGGATAACGCACAGGTGACAAAGATTAGATTTGCTTGAGGTAGATATGTGTCTCGTATTGCGTAGATTGAGTCGGGTCTTCCTCTGATACGTAACACCGGGGATGGACGTTTGTTTACTTATTTAGTTGTTACTTGTTTTTAAAAATATTGTGAGAGCATTGTAGACTCTCTTTTACTTGGTGAGACGTTGTTTATGAATTGTTATTAAAGTTGATGATTAAATATGTTTTTAATTGTTTTCTTGTAAGTGCCCTGACTAGAGAGTTGGCTTCATTTGTAAAACAAATAAGAAAGCAAGTTTACCCATATTCTCTCTGTTGTTTTAATATGTTGGGTTGAAGAAGTTCAACATCTGGACCAACATGTTATGTAAGATGTCACAACATCAGCATATGACATCGCGCCTGAAATTAAGTTAATATTAGTTAACTATGTTATATGTTGAATGTTTGTAACAGTTGTGACTTGTAACCTAATTGTTTTAAGTGATCTAATTTATGAAAGAGGTTATGAGCGTGGTTCTCCTAAACATGTTGTATTGAAGAAGTCCAACATCTGGGACAACATGTTAGATGTAATGTCATGACATCTGACTAGACATCACGCCAACGGAATTGGTAATTCAGTTACAGTTCTGGTACTTAAATATTCTGAGAATATATGTGGCGTTTCTTATGGAGAATCTGAAGATCAATCAAGAATCAATCAGAATATTTGAAGAAAATGTTGTTTCTAAATATGGAGATATTTTAGGAACTAGAAGATTGAAGACCTTGATTGTAGCAGAAGTTTGTTGCTGTTTTGTAACAGCAAGGAGAAAAGCTTGCTGCGATTTTGAAGGCCCAAATCCAGTTGGGTAATAGGTTATAAATAGCAGATTGTAACCTAGGGTTTGTAAGGCTCATATAATGTAACATTGGAGGTGTTCTGTTAGGTAAACCTGTCAGTCTGTGGCAAGGTTACCATGTGTATAACTCGATACCTGTAGGTAAGAGTTTGAGTGTTCTTAGACGAAGCTGTGAAGCAAGTCTAAGTATTTTTTATTCATTGTAATGTAGGAAACCAAGTGGGAGGGCACTACTTCTTGAGTAGGAGTAAGACTTCTGTTGTTGCGACAATAGGAAAGGAAACTGGTAGGTTTCTATCTAGGAGTTCCTAGGTATAGGTTGCACTGGGTAAATGATTAAGTGAGGGATGGGAACTTGTGAAGTTTAGTCCTGAATTAATATTGCTGATAGTGGATCTTCTTCCTGGCTTGGTATGCCCCCAGAGTAGGTGTGTTTCACCGAACTGGGTCAACAACTGATTTGTGTTTTTACCTTCAACACTTTATAATTCTGTCTGTTATATATCAAGGTAAAACTGTAATGTTGTAACAGATGATGTCTCAGAACATGCTAAGACATCATGCTGATATTTGTGCAGGAGAAACAGAACTGTGAAGGTTGTTTGCTCTCTGCTGATCATGTGCAACAGATGAACAGAACTAGTTACATCGAGTGTTCCATCCTCTGCACCTTCAAAGTATATCTGGCGCAGCTTGGATAAAACTATGCTTCTGTTATTCTTTAGTACTGAATCACGAAAAATTGGGTATCTACCTTGCAGTGTAGTTATTATGTCATATCAGATGTCTAGACATTGAGTATAACATCTGAAGACTGGCATACACCAGAATTTCATTTCTGTTGCGTTAATAAAGTGAAGTTGAATACTATGTTGATTATGTTGTCGGTTCATCCGAAATAGTTGTGTTATGTATCTATTTACGAAATGGTTGAGCAATTTTTGAGATGATAAAATGTGACATCCTATTTTAATGTTGATTGAAAATTTTTAATTACTCTGATTTTATAAAACATACGATGGAGAAAATAGGGTGTTACATAACCCGTTTAGGCTAGGTTGTAGGCCTCTGTTAGTTAGTCTAACTATTTCTAATTATTATTATTATTATTATTATTATTATTATTATTATTATTATTATTATTATTATTTTTTATTTTTATTTTTATTTTTTATTTTTTGAATCAAAGGAATATGTATTAATTCAAAAAACATTTAAGTACAAAGTGCGATCAAATGATCCAGCAAGCAAAAAGGACTAATATCTACAACATAAACACAACTATATGCTTTCTAAGTTTTTTACTATACCAACCCCTATATGTAATGTTCTCAATAATCACCTCCTCTATTTTCTTTGTAACCAAGGTATTAAAAGTAATAGAGTTCCTATGACACCAAATACCATAAAGGGTTTCCGTAAAACCAAGTTTGAGTAGGGCCCCCTTCCACCCTTTCCTGTTCGTTTGAGAAATGACCCAATTAATCTCATCCTGCCAGGAAAGAGTGTTGGTGTAAACACTAGAGGCCAATGCTTTTGGTACTTGTATCGAATTATTTATTAATAATAAAATGCATTTCTTTATTATGTTTGCTTTCCAAAATAATAAAGTCCCTAGAATGGTTTATTGGTTTAATGAAATGTTAAGTGCGACTTAATCATGAGATCCCATTAAACATAAGACACTATTCTTAAAGTATCCGTAGTCAAGCTTTAATGTGAAGTGGGATAACATTAAAGCATTAAGATTATTATGAAGATAGATTGATGATCACATCTCATGGATCATAGATAAGGAGTTATCAAGTCTTGACATAGGTATGAATATTAGGAGTAATATTTATACTGGATTGACCCGCTATGAGAATACTACATAGAATGTTATGCAAAGTGTCATAAGTTATTCTCATGATGATAATGGTGTATACCACCCTTCGACCTGAAACCACTATGGACCCTAGATGTAGAGTCAAGTACTTTATTGTTGATCAAACATCATTCGTAACTGGATGACTACAAAGACGGTTGATGGGTACTTCACAAAGTATGCTAAGGGACATGAGTGACCTAGATGGAATTTGCTCATCCTGCATAATAGGATAAATGTCTAAGGGCCCAATATTGAACTGGACAAGGGTGACACAGTGTATTCCTTGTGTTCAATATAGACATGAGGGCAAAGGGTAATTGTACAACACAAATATTATCACGGAAAAGGTTTGGTCAGATCACATGACATTTTCGTGACTTGGGTAACAATGATGTGTTGCTAGATACCACTCACTGTTTATTATATTAAATGTGTGATTTATTATAATTGCCAACGTCGCGAAAACCTACAGGGTCACACACATAAGGACAGGTTGATGAGAGATAGAATAAATAAGGAACACCGTAAGGTATGGTGCACTTAAGTGTAATACGGAAAGTGGTAAGGTACCACGTGGATAAGTGATATATGGTACATCATAAGGTATGATGTCCATAAGCTTAATTGGGCTTTTAGCTTATAGCCTTAATTGGGCTTTTAGCTTGTAGCCCACACGAGTGATTCTATAAATAGATCCCTTGTGATGAAGCAATTTCACTTGACGCAATTTCATTTTAGATTCTCTCTCTCACTCAAGGTTTCCATTTGTGATCAGCTAGCACTGTGACCGGAAGCGATTTGTTCGTGTGGACTGAGTAGAGGCGTTGTTCTTCATCAACGCTCGTGATCACAACATCAAAGGTCTGAATCGCCACAAGAGGTAAATATTTCTATCACTGACCATGCTCATTCGTAAGGATCGCTAAAGGAAAATTTTAAATTCCGCTGCGCTTTTGATCGCAATTTTCCTTCAAAGAGGACTATGTTGCATCTCCATCCATTTTAGAATATCTTTCCATATCCTACCAGTGTTCCTGCATTGAAAAAACACATGCTCAATGGTTTCAACATACTCCAGGCAAAGACTACAAATGTCTTCCTGAATAAGACCAAATCTGCAAAGTCTTTCTTTAGTAGGTGTGATCGGTGGATCTGGAACTGACTGTTTAACGCTGGTTCGCGAAATGTCACGGAAGCAAGAGTCGCCACCGTCTTTTATTTTCTCCAAATGGAAAGGACAAAAGCACAGAAAAATTCCTTAAAGAGATTGCTCTCGGTTCGGGAGGTAGATTATAGAAAGGGAAGGTGTTAGCACCCTTTCTATCCATGGTTATCCATGGGCTCTTAGATACTTGCTCACTTGTGTTTTCAAAAATGGTTTGTTTGCTTTTCAACTATGGGTTTTAAAAAGTTTCTTTGAAAATTTCAGTTCGACTCTTGTATCGGTCCTCAAGAGTGTTTGAAAAATTTGCTTTCGAAAGCTTTTTGAAAAGGTGTCGGTGTGAAAAGTATTTTGATTTGTTTTGAAATTAGAGCAAGTATTTAGAGTCGTCTACCTACCCTAAGGAATTCGTCTGTGTAAATGTCCTTAAAGTAGTGCCATCCCACCATTGAGAGGTAGGTAGCACCACCATTGGAGGTGTTCGGGTCAATTCGAGTTTAGGGACATGGTGATCACCAGAGTAATGGGAAGATACCTTAGAAGCTACCCTCATGCCAGGTTCCCGGATCATGAGGACTTACTAAGACATCCTCTACTCGACGATCACCTTTCGAGGCAAGGCAATAATGAGGCGTACCCTAGGGGTGGTGTGTGATTTGTGTGTCGTGTTCATTTGCATTTATCTTGTTCATGTCATAGGTGATCTACGCGTTTGTTTTTATTTTAGGCCATTCATTCTTGCATGCATTTATTAACAGTTAAAAAAGTTGTGGAATATAAAATTCCTAAACTATTACAAAGGCGCGGGTCCACATCGCCAAATTTAATCCAGGACCCGATTTGACAGAAAATAAAGAAGTAAAGTAAAGTGCGAAAGATAAAATGTCCGAGTTTACAAGGCTTTGGGAGAATTACATCAATATTTAAAAGAAATAAAATAAAAATGCGCAAAGAGAATAAAAAATCGCAAGCGAGGGCGTTGGACCCTTTTTAATGAAATTAAATTATGATTATTAAATTAATGAAATAAAATTAAAATAAAAAGAGAAAAGATTTTTTTGAGGTTTTTTGGAGTTGTGAATTTTTAATGAGAAGATTAGCTGAAATTAAAATTAAATTAACCCTAATTCTATAACTTTTATTTATTAAGAAAAAATATTAAAGTTAAACCTAAATTAACCTAACTAATTAGAGCAATTTAATTTATAAAATAATAGTAAATATTTAATTATTAGAGATGATAAAATAAAAGAAAAAGTAATTAAAATAATTAAAACCTAATTCTACAAGTTTTTTAAGTTTATTGAGAAAAACATTTGAATTAAACCTAATTTTACAAAGCTAAATTAATTAATGATATTTACTTAAAAAATATTAAAATAAAATATATTTTATTTTTTGTCTTTTCTGATTTTTCTATTGTTTTTATATTTTTATGAAAATAAACTAAATTAAAGAAATTAATTAAAAAAAGAAATAATTGAATCAAATAAAAAATGGAAAATATAAAAGAAATAGCAAACCTTGGGGGGTTCTGTCCCCAATTGGAGGTGAGATTGTAGCATTTTAGGCCCATCTTTGGAGGCCTTCGTTGACTTCTCCTGGAAGCGTGTCACTTCTTTGACTCATGCCCATGGTATTCACCAGATCTAGGCCTTCAGATTGTCTCCATTGGCCAAGTGGCATGGTTGGATCAGGGGTTGTATGGTGGAACCCTGGGAACGGACTACACCCAAGCACGATTGGAAAAATAATATGGAAAGGGATGGGGACCTGGGATTCGAACCCAGGCCCCAGGGGTTACCAACACGTTCCTTGACCAGTGGAGCTGCTGTATCACTTTGTATATATAATAGCAAATAATTAATATAAGAATAAAGTAAGCGTTAGTGGGACTTTAGCGCGCAAATTCAAATAACCCAATCAAGCCTTGACACTTCATCATCTTCTTCGTTTTGCTTTTTTTCCTGAAAACATAACAAAGGTTAGCGGGGGTTTTGAACCCCCCCAAAACATGCCGTTTTCAATAATAGCGAATAGCTCGTCTTGGATCAGAAATTAGGCGCGACCATGGTAATCGATTCGTCCAAGTGTCCTGATTTTGATCATGGTATTGGGAAGTCCCAATTTTACAGTATATAAGAATACCCAATTCGAAGCTTGAAGAACCCTAGTTGGCATCAATGGTGAAATCTCCAATAGCGCACAAAAACTCAATTAAAGTATGCAGTTAGCTTTAGAATCCATCAATTAGTATGAATCCATAAAAGAAATGCAATGAAAATGCTTGAATATTAAAACACGATTATGCATAAAATTGAAAACAGTTTGAATTCCCTATACCAATTCTGGGCGTGTAAGGGTTGGAAAACTATCCAGTTAGCTTCAGTAACACTTTTGCAAGCTAATGAGATTAACCTTGGCCTCTGAATCGTGCTGTAACCTAGTTTTCAGTATTTGAAATTTTTGACAAAAGTGCAAGTTTGGTTATGCTTTTCTGGCGCAGCTTTGTGGTCATTTCCATTAGGGTTGGCTTCATGCTTATGTATGGAATGATTAGGGTTGGGTTTTTTGTCCAAAGAATCAAAGCATTGATGGAATGGATATTGATTTTCATGGCATATATTTTCCAATCTTTTTCATGCAAATTTGCTTCAAATCATGTCCAATTACCAAGATTTTTTCCAAATCTGATCATGCACGAAATATTGAAGTTATCCCATGCATAAAAAGATTTGATTGACTTGCTTTGGTATTTTTCACATATTTATTTTAATTAAATGAATTATTAATAATTAAAAATCCAAATAAATAAATAAAAATGATAAAAAAACTTCCCTTTGGGCCAAATGGTCGTGCACATGCCTTGGATAATGATTCTTGGAAGAAAAAGAGGCCCATTAGCATTTTTAAGACTTTTGAAGCAATGTTGACTTTTCAAAATATCCAAAAAATTCCCAACTTCCACAAGGCATAACTTGCTCAATTTTTAAGCTTTGCTCATGTTCTTGGACATTTTGGAAAGGTATTTGAGTCCTCTAACCAATGCATTTGGTCCCATGTCATTTTGATTAACCAATCTCAAGTTATGGCCTTTGACTTAAAGTCCCTTTTTGTTGACTTTTGAAAATGACCTATAATGTTGAAATTGATAACTTTTTGTGAGAGCATTTCTTGGACTTGAAGTGTGAAGAGGAGTTGTAGGAAATGTCTTTCTCTTCAAAATGAGCTTTGGATGGAATTTTTCTGATAATCCATGTGAAAGTTATGCCCTGGTCAAGTTACAGTTGACTTTTTCAACTGTCCAAATATGGAAACTTTTGCATCTTGAGACTTTTTGAGCCAAGCTTTGATAATCATGATCAAGCATTGATCAAATGATGTTTGTGGCTTCAAAATGATATGTTGACCAAAAATTTGAACTTTTGACTGTCAAATGACCATTTTGCCCCTGCAGTTGACTGTAGTGCAATTAGGGTTTTTTGACTGTGCAATTTTGTGCTGTAAGTCTTGAAACTTGGTATGAGGATACTTGACCATGTTTATAGGCATATGGGACTTGATTGGACCCTTGGAAACTTCATTTTCTTTGTCAGAACCAAAACCCTAATTTTTGACTGTTAGGAGGCCCTTGAACTGTGCAACCCTTGGGGAATTTTGAAGCATTGACTTGGCAAATTTTGAAGAATATGGGAGGGAAAATTTTGGGGTACAACAGTTGCCCCTGTTCAATCTTCTTAGACCTGAGGATGCAGATTGGCTGACGTGCCTTTCGTAATTCGAAGGTGGAAGATGATTGAACACTAGAGTGCCCAGAAATTTGCGCTCACATAGTAGCAGTGTGATGGTGGAATGGGCTTATAGATGCCATTTGGAGATTGATGAATAGGATGATGGGCTTATATATGCCATGCTAAGAGATGATGGAAGGTGGATGGGCTTATAGACGCCATCTGGATGTTGATCGCGTAAGAGGTTCCTTAGCGAGAACTTGCGTACCTGCAAAAGAAAATGATTACCTGACCTGTTACAGGAGCTGGTTTTCAAACTCTTTGTATGGATGTGTCCTGACTGGTTACAGGAGCTGGATCTGGAGCTTCAAACAGTGATGAATGAACCAGGGATGGTTACTACCTCAACAGGAACGGTGAGAGAACCTTGGACGACTTCAACCTCAACAGTAATCATTGAGAGAATCTTAGACAACTTCAACCTCAACAGTAATTATTGAGAGAATCTTGGGCGACTTCAACCTCAACAGTAATCATTGAGAGAATCTTGGGCGACTTCAACCTCAACAGTAATCATTGAGAGAATCTTGGGCGACTTCAACTTCAACAGTAATCATTGAGAGAATCTTGGGCGACTTCAACCTCAACAGTAATCATTGAGAGAATCTTGGGCGACTTCAACCTCAACAGTAATCATTGAGAGAATCTTGGATATCTTCTACTTCAACAGTAACGCTGAGAGAATCTTGGGGCGATTACTACCTCCGCAGTAACGGGGAGAGAACCACAGGCGACTACAACCTCAACAGTATCATTGAGAGAATCTTGGATGACTTCAACCTCAACAGTAACCATTGAGAGAGTCTTGGGCGACTTCAACCTCAACAGTAATCATTGAGAGAATCTTGGGCGACTTCAACCTCAACAGTAATCATTGAGAGAATCTTGGGGAGATTACTACCTCCGCAATAACGGGGAGAGAACCATAGGCGACTTCAACCTCAACAGTAACGCTGAGAGAATCTTGGGCGACTTCAACCTCAACAGTAATCATTGAGAGAATCTTGGGCGACTTCAACCTCAACAGTAACGCTGAGAGAATCTTGGGCGACTTCTACCTCAACAGTAATCATTGAGAGAATCTTGGGCGACTTCAACCTCAACAGTAATCATTGAGAGAATCTGGGACGACTTCAACCTCAACAGTAATCATTGAGAGAATCTTGGGCGACTTCAACCTCAACAGTAATCATTGAGAGAATCTTGGGCGACTTCAACCTCAACAGTAATCATTGAGAGAATCTTGGATATCTTCTACTGAGTCTTTATCTGGAAAATCTGTTAGGGGTCGATTTAGATGGACTAGAGAAGGCCTTTGACTGGATAAGAAACAGAGAAATCTTAGGGTCGATTTAACTGAACCGGTCTAGGTCTTGAAATCTCCAACTGGATAAGAAACAGGGAGATCTTAGGGTCGATCTGACTGAACCAGAGAAGGCCTTGGACTGGATAAGAAACAGAAAAATCTTAGGGTCGATTTAACTGAACCGGTCTAGGTCTTGAAATCTTCAACTGGATAAGAAACAGGGAGATCTTAGGGTCGATCTGACTGAACCAGAGAAGGCCTTTGACTGGATAAGAAACAGTAAAATCTTAGGGTCGATTTAACTGAACCGGTCAAGGTCTTGAAATATAGCTGAGAATTTAACTGGATCTTTCCTGAAAGGTAAAGGTCAGTCATATGCAATGCATGATATGGATCAAGCAATGATGTTCTCAACATAAATGAGATTTGTAAGATGTGATGCGTATATGCATGCTATAATGTATGGAAATGCGATGTTTGTATCTTTATTGTCTAGGAAAGTAGATCCTTGACGTGTGTCGGGAAGTCACTCCTGGGCTGATGTTGAAGAATAGATTTTTGCTTCCGCTGGGGATGATGATTGCAAGAATACCGGCAGGAGAAGATAACTCCGTTGGCGAATAAACTTGGCGAATGATTACTCTGCGGGGAGAAAAGTACTCTAACAATCTTGCTGGGAAGCAATACTCTGTGGGGAGAGAGGTACTTTGTTGAGTTGTTGGTGATAATTTTCGCTAGGGATTGTGTTGGAAGTGTTAATAGACTTCGCTGGGGGTAAGAAGATTTTTCCGAGAACGATCTTTCCGTGGCGTTTGGCGGAGGATAACCCAGTTATATCCTGGTAGGGAAATAACTCTTTGAATAAATCCGGGAGACGCGTTCGTGCTCTGCAGGGGTAAGCTTCCAGAATCTAATGGGGATAAGCTTACTGCTTGGGGAGATGGATTCCAACTTTCCTGGGGAAACTGGATTGGACTCTCCTGGGGGAGTTTTGAACTGTACCGGAGAAGTGACTCCACTGAACGTTTGATGTACCGCCGGGGAACAATCTTTAGACCAAGACTGCCGGGGATGCTTGTTAAGAATATGTATATTGCTGCTGGGGAATGTTGAGCTCTGCGGGAGGATACTCAACTTCCTTAAGATTTGATAACTTTGCTTGGGGAGAGTGTACTGACTTGCTGGCTCACTCTCTGGGGAATTGGGATGTACTGGTTATGTTCTTTAGTTGAACCTACCTTGGTGCCTTGGAGGACAAAACAATTAGATTGCTTAGACAACTCTTTATTGCCCCTGTTTCTAATGTTACCTGTAATTAATCCTTTGTTTCGTATGCAAATATTTATGAGTTAGCAAATTATTGTCAATGCATATATCACAAATTGAACCTTGGACGTTCTTCGCAAAACAAAACAGAAAAGGAAATAGCAAATGGCAATTTTAGCTGAAGAGTGATTTTATATTGATTTTTGAATTGCCTGTAAATAGGCGTTTTATGTACAAGAGGCTGACGTCCTAGTAAGAGAACACCGCCGAACAGAAGAGTTTATACCAATTTTGTACAAGCGAAAATAAAACAGCTGTGTGAAACGAATGATCACACTGGGTTTCAACTCTGCTATTGCCCTTATATCTCCGAGCGTCTCATCACTTGATGACCTTGGTTGAAGATGAAGCTGACTGATCGATGCCGTCTGAACTTGATGTAGATACCGGATTCCGGATGCAAAGTGATCCAATGAGACATAGTATTACGCTTTTATCCCTAACTTTTGCCTGGACCGCCCTTTCGGGTTTTCAGTCCACCGGGATACCCATTTTTGCCCAAGCCGCCTTTTCAGGTTTTCGACTTGCCGGGTGTACAGATTTTTTTATTTCATCCCTTCATTTTGCCCGAACCCTTTTGGTTCGCCGGGAAGCCCTAATTTTTTCCTAGGCATGTCAGCCTAGCGGGTCTTTTTCATGCGTAGTATCTTTTTACTATGTCTGCATTGGCGGGGTGAGGAAGGTCGTCACCATCCATGTTGGTTAGAATCATGGCTCCTCCTGAGAACACATGCTTTACCACAAATGGCCCTTCGTATGTAGGGGTCCATTTGCCCCTTGGATCACTCTGAGGAAGGATGATTCACTTGATTACCAGATCCCCAACTTGATACTCTTGTGGTCTGACCTTTTTGTTAAATGCCCTGATCATCCGTTTCTGATACGTCTGACCATGACAGATAGCAGCAAGTCTCATTTCATCAATAAGGTTTAGCTGATCAAGTCGTGTCTGGATCCAATCATCTTCGTTCAGGTTTGCATCCTTCATTATCCGGAGAGAGGGTATT
This sequence comes from Vicia faba, assembly GCA_948472305.1. NCBI lineage: Eukaryota > Viridiplantae > Streptophyta > Magnoliopsida > Fabales > Fabaceae > Vicia > Vicia faba. The sequence goes on from OX451738.1 coordinate 521,048,613, forward strand.
TGCACTTCGATCGGTAAGACTGCCTCCATACCGTAGACCAAGGAGAAAGGAGTTGCCCCGGTTGACGTCCTGGCGGAGGTACGGTACCCATGTAGAGCGAACGGTAGCATCTCGTGCCAATCTTTATAAGTCACTGTCATCTTCTGCACGATTTTCTTGATATTTTTATTTGCTGCTTCTACAGCCCCATTCATCTTCGGTCTGTAAGGAGAAGAGTTGTGGTGCTGTATCTTGAACTGCATGCAGAGCTCAGTGATCATCTTGTTATTAAGATCGGTACCGTTGTCTGTAATAATTCTTTCCGGGACGCCGTACCGACAGATCAGATTATGCCGAATGAACCGTGCCACAACAGTCTTGGTTACCGTAGCGTAGGAAGCAGCTTCGACCCACTTCGTGAAGTAATCAATCGCTACCAGGATGAAGCGATGCCCGTTAGATGCCGTAGGTTTAATCTCACCGATCATGTCTATGCCCCACATTGCAAACGGCCAAGGCGCAGTCAGGACATTTAGAGGAACTGGAGGAACATGCACCTTGTCTGCATATATCTGGCATTTATGGCATGTCCGAGAGTGTTGGTAGCAGTCAGCTTCCATTGTGGACCAGAAATACCCTGCCCGAAGGATTTTCTTCGCCATAGTGTGTCCACTGGAATGTGTCCCGAAGGTCCCTTCATGTAACTCTTCCATGATCCTTTCTGCTTCTGTCTTATCCACACAACGCAGCAAGGTCGAATCATGGTTTCGCTTATACAAGATGCCGTTGCTAAGGAAGAACTTCGCTGTGAACCTTCTCAGAAACTTCTTATCATTGACAGACGTACCTTCAGGGTATTCTTGAGCTTCCAGATATCTCTTCACTTCGTGGTACCAAGGCTTCTCAGTCACCAATTCAGTCTCGAGATCACAACAGTATGCCGGTTCGTCCAGTTTCCAGATGATGATCCGGGGAGCCTCATTGTCCCATTTGACCTTGAACATAGAAGACATTGTAGCTAACGCGTCCTCCAGCTGATTCTACTCTCTCGGGAAGTGTTCAAAGGTTATCTCTGTGAAGTGGGGGATCATGGTCAACACACATTCTCTGTAAGGAATAAGATTCGGATGTTTCGTATCCCACTCTCCTTTGATCTGATTGATCACGAGAGCGGAATCTCCGAAGACACTCAGAAACTTGATCCTTAAGTCGATCGCAGCTTGAAGACCCATGATGCACTCCTCATACTCCGCCATATTGTTGGTGCAGTTAAAACATAGTCGGGCAGTGAGTGGAGTATGAGTGCCTTGAGGGGATATGATTATAGCGCCGATACTGTTACCCAAAGCATTGGAGGCTCCGTCAAAGTGCATAGACCACCAGGATCCTTCCTCAGGTCCTTCATCCGGTCCAGGTACTTCACAATCAGTCACAATCATGATGCTTTCATTCGGAAACTCGAAGTTCATTGACTGATAGTCGTCTACGGCCTGATGAGCCAAGTGGTCTGCCAATACACTTCCCTTGATGGCTTTCTGGGTTGTATACTGAATGTCATATTCCGTCAAGATCATCTGCCATCTTGCTATTCTCCCAGACAGAGCGGGCTTTTCGAATATATACTTTATAGGATCCATCTTTGAAATCAACAAGGTAGTGTGAGTCAGCATATACTGTCTTAACCGGCGAGCAGCCCATACCAAAGCGCAGCAAGTTTTCTCAAGCAGTGAGTATCGGGTCTCACAGTCGGTAAACTTTTTTCTAAGGTAATAAATGGCATGCTCTTTTCGACTAGACTCGTCATGGTGCCCCAGCACACACCCCATTGAGTTGTCAAGTATTGTCAGGTATAGTATCAGAGGTCTCCCTTCAACCGGTGGCATAAGGATGGGTGGTTCTTGGAGATACTCCTTGATTCTGTCAAAAGCGGCCTGCATTCATCATTCCAACATACTACCTGTTCTTTCTTCAGCAGCTTGAAGATTGGCTCACAAGTAGCAGTTAGGTGCGAGATGAATCGAGCAATGTAATTCCGGCGTCCTAAAAAGCCTCTGACCTCTTTCTCTGTCTTAGGAACTGGCATCTCTTGAATAGCTTTGACCTTAGCAGGGTCCACTTGAATACCCTTATCACTTACAACAAAACCTAGCAACTTCCCAGATCTAACCCCGAAGGTGCACTTGTTCGGGTTCAACCTCAGCTTGTACAGTTTCAAACGGTCAAACAACTTCTGCAGATGATCTAGGTGCTCTTCCTCATTCTGGGACCTTGCGATCATGTCGTCGACATACACTTCTATCTCATGATGGATCATGTCATGAAATAAAGCAACCATGGCACGTTGGTAGGTTGCCCCAGCGTTCTTCAGTCCAAAAGGCATGACCTTGTAGCAGAAGGTGCCCCACTGAGTAACAAAGGTAGTCTTCTCCATGTCTTCAGGTGCCATCTTGATCTGATTGTAACCTGAAAAACCATCCATGAAAGAGAACACCTTATGCTGAGTTGTATTGTCAACAAGGACATCAATGTGAGGTAGAGGGAAATCATCCTTGGGGCTGGCCCTATTCAGATCCCTGTAGTCGACACACATTCTGACTTTACCGTCCTTCTTTGGTACCGGCACCACATTAGCAACCCACTGAGGGTAAGAAGTCACTACAAGGAACCCGGCATCAAACTGTTTCATAACCTCGGCTTTGATCTTCTCAGACATCTCTGGATGCATACGGCGGACCTTTTGCTTAACCGGAGGGCAGTCTTCCTTAGTAGGCAAGTGATGGACCACAATATCGGTATCCAACCCGGGCATGTCTTCGTAGGACCAGGCAAAGATCTCCATATAATCATGTAGCATCTTAGTCAACCGTTGCTTCACGCTGAGCTCTAGGTTGGCACCAATCCTTACCTCTTTCCTGTCTGCTTCAGTACCCAAGTTTATTGTTTCCACTGGCTCTTCGTGTGGTTGAATTGCCCTCTCTTCCTGGAGTAACAGTCTTGCAAGCTCGCCAGGCACTTCGCAATCATCTTCACCTTCGTCTTCGGCTAAGTTGATCGGATTTTCGAAGTCATAACTGGCAGTAGCAGAGTCGTTACCAGTGAGATCCAGAGTGGATTGAAACCTGTATGAGTGAGTGTGTGTAAATACAGCTGTTTTGTAATAAAGAAAGGAAGGAGAGAAAAGGAGCATAAGATTTGAAATGCGAGAAAACGTCCAAGATTTTTATTCATGATATATGAAATGACAATTTATATGCCCTCACAAATGAAGCCACGGTGCCTCGGGTAAGACACCGGGTCATAGAGTTCAACTTATTGTTTATTACAAATAACAAAACAAAGAAGTTTATTACTGCGTAACAAAAGTAACAGGAGTATGGTCCTTGGCACTCCAATTTCTAGGTCCACTGTCGGTTGCCGGGTAAATCCAGCTATCAAACTCAGCTTCATCCACTTCATCTTCGTCCCCAATAGCATTCACTCCATGAGCAGGCAGGGGAGCTGTCACCATATTAGGCTTCTCAGATGCCTCAAATTGTACCTCCTTGGCGTCAATAAGATCCTGCAGCTTGTTCCTTAAGGCCCAACAGTCATCAGTGGAATGCCCCGGGCTATCAGAGTGATAAGCACAGCGAGCATTTGGATTGTATTTGGGGGAGGCAGTGTTCACAACTTTTGGGGCCTCTCTGACAGTCACTAGATTGGTGGATAGTAACTGCGGCAAGATTTGTGACAAAGTCATACTCAAACGGCTGAACTCTCTCCGGGGTCTTTCAGCCCTTGGTGGATTGTTTTGCCGAGGAGCGGCAGCAGGCTTAGGAATCATTACCGCACTGACAGATTGGCGGCGCTCAGATTTCTCTTGTCGTCTAGAGCCATATACAGCATTGGCCTCCTTCTTGAAGGGTTTCTTCTCAGAACTTGTAGATGCACCCTTCGGAATTTTACCAGACTTCAACCCAGCCTCAATTCTCTCTCCAGTTAGAATAAGATCAGTAAACCCTGCAGACGAGTTACCGATAAGATGGTTGAAAAATGGCCCAGATAGGGTCCCCAGGAACATGTCTACCAACTCCCGATCAGTCAACGGAGGCTGCACCCTGCCAGCCAGATCCCTCCACTTCTGTGCGTACTCTTTAAAACCTTCGCTTGAACCTAACGACATACCCTGGAGTTGGGTACGTGTAGGGGCAAGGTCGGCATTATATTGATACTGCTTATAGAAAGCAATAGCCAACTCCTCCCAGTTACGAACCTTGGTCCCATCCAGCTGATAGAACCATTCGAGATGAGTCCCTGAAAGACTCTCCTTGAAGAAGTGGATCCACAAATTCTTGTCCACTGAGTACGGCTGAATCTTCCGCACATAAGACCTGAGGTGTAGCTTGGGACAAGACGCCCCGTCATATTTGGTAAAGGATGGTGCTTTGAACTTATGTGGGATTACTACCCCAGAAGACAGACCCAAATCTCCAAAATCCAGCCCAGGCACCTGTTGGATCTCCATAGCATTCAATCTGTCTTCCAACTGCTTATATCTGTCTTCTGCAGGAGGATATTGCTCTTCATCAAAATCAGTCTCGTTGTCGGAGACTACCGGACTTGGACCTTTTCCCTCTTGAGGAGTACCCTTGCCTATGGAAGAACCAGCCTCTTCATTCTGCAGAGTGTTGCCAAACCTTCGGCCCGAGTTGAAAAGAACAGTTCTTCTCTTCTTCTTCTTCTCCTTCTTCAGGAGCAGAGCCTTCAGCTCTTCTTGGCCCTGAGCCAAACCCATGATTAGTTCCTGAAATTGCGCATTCTGCGCCTGAAGAGCCTTGATGGATATCTCAGTTGATGATGAGTCAGGATTCATGATGCTGAAATAAACAGCGAAGAACTGTAAGCAACCTGAAAAGGAAAAAACCTGCTATGCACATGATGAATGATATGTGTTTATGCAATGCATTCAAGGGTTCGAAAGTTCAAATTTGTTGTAGACAAAAAGGAACACACGTTATCATTAAGGAAATAATTGTTCAGTACATCAAAGCCTCATGGGCAAAATTAATACAAAAGCAAATCAATCCCAAAAGACACTACGCATCCTCTTTGGAGTTATGTAGGTGTTGAGATTCCTCTCCTCATGCAATAGGCGGGTGAGCTCCAAGACCTTCTTTTCACTAGCATGTAGACTGGTCTCAAGAGAATTCCGTTCTTCCTTAAGCTGGATCCAGCTCTTCTGCATCTCTTCCCAGGATGTGGGCATGTCAGGATGCTGAATGGTGTAGGACACTTCTCCTTCCAAGACTGGCTCTTTGATCACAGGGAGCATATGAGGATATGGCATTACTAACTTCTGGGAGCGGGCCCGTACCCACTTGAGATAAGGTTCCAATGGGATGGAATTCCTGTGCCCCAGTGTCTTGCTGTCTATCCTACTTGGCATCCTCCAGGCTCTGATAAATCTCTGGCGAAGTCCTTGTGCATCGTTGTCGAGGTCAAAAACTATGTCAGGAATTAACATGTCATGAGGACCATCCCTCCGAGCATAACCAAACTGTCTCCAAGCCAGGCATGGGTTGTAAGTGATACCTCCTCTGATTCCCAGTAAAGGAACATTAGGGTACTCCCCGCAACGATCAATGATAGTGACATCTTCTCTGGACCGAGGGCACCAATGTATATCTGCATGTGTAAGAGTCATCAACCGTTGTGACCATCTCAAACCCCGCTCATTCTTCAAAACTGATTGTGGAAGGTGCGAAATAAACCACCTTCCCAGGAGAGGAGTGCAACACATAAGGACACCTCTTTTTCTCATGGTTCGAGTGTAACATGAGTGAAGGATGTTCCCCAGCAACGTAGGTATAGGATTCCTGGACATAAAGATCTGGACAGCACTGATATCTATAAGCTGATCTGGGTTAGGGAACAACACCAAACCATAGACAAGGAGGGACACAACCTCTTCAAAAGCTTGTAAGTCAAGGGAGTTCCAACATTCATGGGCCTTTTCAAACAGAAACCTGGCTAAGAACCCTTTGATACCACTTCTAACTTCCCAATGTCCCTTGAGGTCAGATGATTGTAAGTGCAAGGCTTTAGCAACCTCTTCAAGCTTAGGTTCCTTTTCCATACCGTTGTAGGGTAGTTGATCAAGGATAGGGATCTTCAGGAGCCGGGAGAACTCCTCCAATGTAGGTACCAGCTGATACTCCAAGAAGGTGAAACAGTGATGCAAAGGGTCAAAGAACTGGAACAGGACCTTTATCATGTCTTCCTCAATGTTGGTATTGACCAAGCTGATGAGTCTTCCATGTCTTTCACTGAATGAAGAGCTCTCGGGAATCCTGGATATAAGCTCCTTAAGCTGAGGAGGGATCCTTACAAGACTGATTTGAATTGTCTTTCTGCGAACAGTTTCCATGTCCTACAAAACAAGAACAAAGGTGAAGATTCGAACCCCTGAAATGGTTAGTCAATGCATATGATGCTGGATGATGTCATGATGCTATGATTAAACACACCACAGATATTTACAAAGACAAACATGTAAGGCACACAAGGCACACAAGACAAGCCCTTAGAGTTTAAGGCCAGCATGGGGTCTGGGTATTACCCTTTTGAAGTTGGTGGGCTCAACCTGTCCTATTAGAAGTAACCGGGTTCTAAGGGTCCCAATATCACGGGATTGCTTTCATTGTTCATCGTTTCGATTTAGCCACTGAACTGGCGACCGAAATATTCCAGGAAAGCAACCCTCAATTGAGTGTAGTATCGAGTATCAACCAACCTCGGACTGCACCAAAGTCAGTTATCTCACTACCCTAAAGAGGCCAAGATAGTTCAATTAAGGTTCCTAAGGTCTGTTGATGCTTCATGACACCACGCGGAGGCCCCGTACTCTCCTTGACTGAACTCAAGGGTTACCGGTACACACCAAAGTGCCACATCAACGTAGCAGACTGTTTCAACCATGTCGGTATACCCCGCACAGTTCCCTCACAGCCTTGTTGCTACTTTCTAAGAAGGTATCCCCAGATCCGGGTTAGGATCTATAGAACTCCCAAGCAACCCACAATTTAAAGCAAGCAAAGAAAACAATTGAAAACACAGTTATGAACTAACCCTAAGGTACACCTCACTTTAAGTTTTGTCCCCAGCAGAGTCGCCAGTTCTGTGATCGGTGGATCTGGAACTGACTGTTTAACGCTGGTTCACGAAATGTCGCGGAAGCAAGAGTCGCCACCGTCTTTTATTTTCTCCAAATGGAAAGGACAAAAGCACAGAAAAATTCCTTAAAGAGATTGCTCTCGGTTCGGGAGGTAGATTATAGAAAGGGAAGGTGTTAGCACCCTTTCTATCCATGGTTATCCATGGGCTCTTAGATACTTGCTCACTTGTGTTTTCAAAAATGGTTTGTTTGCTTTTCAACTGTGGGTTTTAAAAAGTTTCTTTGAAAATTTCAGTTCGACTCTTGTATCGGTCCTCAAGAGTGTTTGAAAAATTTGCTTTCGAAAGCTTTTTGAAAAGGTGTCGGTGTGAAAAGTATTTTGATTTGTTTTGAAATTAGAGCAAGTATCTAGAGTCGTCTACCTACCCTAAGGAATTCGTCTGTGTAAATGTCCTTAAAGTAGTGCCATCCCACCATTGAGAGGTAGGTAGCACCACCATTGGAGGTGTTCGGGTCAATTCGAGTTTAGGGACATGGTGATCACCAGAGTAATGGGAAGATACCTTAGAAGCTACCCTCATGCCAGGTTCCCGGATCATGAGGACTTACTAAGACATCCTCTACTCGACGATCACCTTTCGAGGCAAGGCAATAATGAGGCGTACCCTAGGGGTGGTGTGTGATTTGTGTGTCGTGTTCATTTGCATTTATCTTGTTCATGTCATAGGTGATCTACGCGTTTGTTTTTATTTTAGGCCATTCATTCTTGCATGCATTTATTAACAGTTAAAAAAGTTGCGGAATATAAAATTCCTAAACTATTACAAAGGCGCGGGTCCACATCGCCAAATTTAATCCAGGACCCGATTTGACAGAAAATAAAGAAGTAAAGTAAAGTGAGAAAGATAAAATGTCCGAGTTTACAAGGCTTTGGGAGAATTACATCAATATTTAAAAGAAATAAAATAAAAATGCGCAAAGAGAATAAAAAATCGCAAGCGAGGGCGTTGGACCCTTTTTAATGAAATTAAATTATGATTATTAAATTAATGAAATAAAATTAAAATAAAAAGAGAAAAGATTTTTTTGAGGTTTTTTGGAGTTGTGAATTTTTAATGAGAAGATTAGCTGAAATTAAAATTAAATTAACCCTAATTCTATAACTTTTATTTATTAAGAAAAAATATTAAAGTTAAACCTAAATTAACCTAACTAATTAGAGCAATTTAATTTATAAAATAATAGTAAATAATTAATTATTAGAGATGATAAAATAAAAGAAAAAGTAATTAAAATAATTAAAACCTAATTCTACAAGTTTTTTAAGTTTATTGAGAAAAACATTTGAATTAAACCTAATTTTACAAAGCTAAATTAATTAATGATATTTACTTAAAAAATATTAAAATAAAATATATTTTATTTTTTGTCTTTTCTGATTTTTCTATTGTTTTTATATTTTTATGAAAATAAACTAAATTAAAGAAATTAATTAAAAAAAGAAATAATTGAATCAAATAAAAAATGGAAAATATAAAAGAAATAGCAAACCTTGGGGGGTTCTGTCCCCAATTGGAGGTGAGATTGTAGCATTTTAGGCCCATCTTTGGAGGCCTTCGTTGACTTCTCCTGGAAGTGTGTCACTTCTTTGACTCATGCCCATGGTATTCACCAGATCTAGGCCTTCAGATTGTCTCCATTGGCCAAGTGGCATGGTTGGATCAGGGGTTGTATGGTGGAACCCTGGGAACGGACTACACCCAAGCGCGATTGGAAAAATAATATGGAAAGGGATGGGGACCTGGGATTCGAACCCAGGCCCCAGGGGTTACCAACACGTTCCTTGACCAGTGGAGCTGCTGTATCACTTTGTATACATAATAGCAAATAATTAATATAAGAATAAAGTAAGCGTTAGTGGGACTTTAGCGCGCAAATTCAAATAACCCAATCAAGCCTTGACACTTCATCATCTTCTTCATTTTGCTTTTTTTCCTGAAAACATAACAAAGGTTAGCGGGGGTTTTGAACCCCCCCAAAACATGCCGTTTTCAATAATAGCGAATAGCTCGTCTTGGATCAGAAATTAGGCGCGACCATGGCAATCGATTCGTCCAAGTGTCCTGATTTTGATCATGGTATTGGGAAGTCCCAATTTTACAGTGTGATACGGTGGGAGAACTGACTTGAGGTTTTGCGTTTTGTTTTCGCAAATGTTTCGGTTGAGCAAGAGTCGCCACCGACTTTTTATTTTATCCTAAGGAAAGGTTTAAAAAGCACAGCAAAAACCTTTTGAGATGTTTTCTTGGGTTCGGGGAGTAGATTATAGAAAGGGAAGGTATTAGCACCCTTTCTATCCATGGTTATCCATGGGCTCTTAGTTACTTGCTTAGATCAACCTGCCTTTTGTTTTCAATTGTTTTAAATGGTGCTTGAGTGTGTGGGTTTGAAAATGTTTTGAAAAGAAGCCAATGTGGTGGCAACCTTTATAATGATCCATGTGGGGATGTATACAAAGATGTATGTCTTTTGAAAAAGTTTTTATTTGTTTTTTTGAAAGTTTGTTTTGAAAGTGTTGTGAGGTGTGGTTTTGAAATTAGGCAAGGGTTTTGTTTTGCAAGTTTGATTCAAGTAACTAAGAGGTTATCTACTCCTAAATTTCTCAAAAGATTATTGCTACGTTTTAACCCTTTTAACAAGTTTGTTCCACCATTACATTTGGTGGACAACCTTGTGTTAGGATGTGAAAGGGACAGGCGCGGGTCGTCGTTTAGACCATAATTGCAACGGCGTTAAATGTCTTTGGGCAATTTTCTTTAAGGGACTTGATCATTGGTTTTTGTTTGTTTTGAAAAGTTTTATCGAGGGACTATGATCATTCAAATTGTTTGCTTTGCCCAAAGAAGTTCAACATACAATATGGCCCATTTATTTGAAGGCAACAAAGTGGAGTACCCTAGGGGTGCAAGTGTGATTTGTGTATCCATTTTCATGCTCATTTGTCTTGAGATTAGGTCATAACTATTTTTTGTCATTTTTTCGCATACAAACCCTAATTCTAACATGTTATCATTAGAAAGCAATAAAGTGCGGAAATAAATTTACTAAGCTATTACAAAACCAAATATGGGAAGGGGGTACAAATGTTCAAATGGGGATATTGACAAGTAATGTAAATCTAAATTATTACATCATTTTTGAATATTTGCAAAGTAAATAAATTACATAATTAAATGGAAATTAAATAAATATGCAAAATGCAAGGAGAAGGTTTTTATATGTATGAGAAAAAGTATGGTTTATGTAAAATAAAATAAAAAAATAAAAAGGTATTATTTTGAGTATTTTCAACTTTTAGGACAAAAACCCTAATTTTAAAGAAAATGTATTATTATTTAATTTAATACAAATATTTATTTATTATGTAAAAAAAAAAAAAAAATAAGTATTTTTGTATCAAATATTAATAAAAATGAAAAATTCAAGTATTTTTATATTTTAACTTAAATATACTAATAAACATATATATATATATATATATTAAGTTCTAAATATGCATTTATATGTAAAATAAGGTATATTTAACATTTAATAAAAATAAAATAAAATAAAATAAAAAAAAGTATTTTTTATGTGAAATATTTTCAGAAGGTAAACAAAATAAAAAAATGTATTTACACTATTTTCATATTTATTCTAAATAATAGTATATATAATATTTATGTTCAAACAAGAGAAATAAACAAATAAATATGCAATAAATACAAAAAATGATGGAAAAAATATTTTTATGTTTTTAATATGCTGAGAAAAAATAAATGGAACAATCAAAAAAAGAAAAAGTCAGAAATCATTAAAAATAAAACAAATGGGCTCAGGGGGTGTAAAAATAAAATAGTGGTGCAAAAAGAAGATGACACAAGCCCAGCCCACTAAGCCTGTCATCTTCAACCTCAGAACACCTCCTTGTTCAAAAAACACGCGTTTTCTAACTTCTCATTCCTTGATCTTTTGCCAAATCTTCCAACATGAAACCTGTAGAGCTTGAAACCACGGTTCTAGACATATAAAGAAGTCAAGCTAACTCTCAGAAATGAGAGAGAATTTCTTCTCCCCCAAATCCTGACCTAAATTTTTACCAATGTTCAGACATAAAATTCTCTAAGCACACGAAACATAAATGAAATCTAATCATATGAGCATGTTCAGGGCTATGATTGTGACATATTTTCTTCACAAACCTAAAGCTAACAATGCCTAATAAGAGAGATAGAACTTCATGAATGTACCTGTTTAGTTGGAATCGTGCTTTGCAATGGAGGATGTTTCAGAGTAAAATGATGATTTGTATAGCTTCCTTGAAGTGTGAGGATGCTTTTCCAAGTCCTACTTTGTCTTGAAACTCCCTGAATCGTGCTAATGAACTCCAACTGCAAAACAGAAAATCAAAAATGGTGAAGTGGCTTGGAGGTGTTACAGGTCAGGTTTTAAGTCATGGTTAGCTTGCATAGGTTGTAAGGAAGGTAGAGGAACAGGTTTGGGCAAGAATGCTTGAAGGGATTGAGAGATAGCACTCAATCTGCAGGGGTTGCCCTGTTTGAGCAGTTTCAAGGTGGTTATGGCAATGGGAGTGTTTGAGAGGCCAAGAGCTCGTGTGTTAGCTTGGTTGGGATGTTTGGAATGTGTTTGATTAGTTTTCTCTTGTGTGCCTATGCTGAAATGATAGTTGTTACAAGTTATGGAACTTTTCTTCTCTCTTAAGCAACAAAAGCAAGTTGATGGTTTAGGTCAGTAGGGGGCCTCCTAATGTGCTGCATAATCTTCTCTTGATCAGAGCAACTTGTCCATAATCTTGTGCCAAAAGGATTTAGCTTGTACTTGTTGGATTTCTAATTTGACATAAAGTGAACTTTTACCAAAATGGCTAACTCACTTTATCTAAAAATGGATCAATCTTGTGTACAATGCTTGCACTCAAAGAACAACACTTTAACACCTTGAATATGCATTAAATTATTGAGTGTGGAATGGTTCAAGGACCTGTAATTAAGGGCATGCTGATTTAGAGAAGTTTACACAAACTATGAACATGGAAAATGGCCAATTCAAAGGTGAGTTTATGCTATATTGTGAAATTCGAATCTCTCAAGTTATGAGGTTGTTTGAGAAGTTCTTGGACATTTTGGAAAGCTTGGAATGTGTACTACAATCCATCTTTGAAATTCAAACTGAAATTCCAAGTGGAAGGGTATGAAAAATGGCCTTGAAGTGGGGTAGAAAACCTTGTCAAAATAGGTTAAAATTTCACTAAGTTAAAAATGGTTTAGTGCCCTTATTCAAAAAATTGTAACTTGAGATACAAGCTTTAAATGAGAAAACTTTGTGAATAAAAGTTGTAGATTATGCAACAAGCTACAACTTTCATGTTTTGACTTTTGTTTGAATCCAAATGGATCTTGGTGAAAAGATGGGGCAAAGTTGGGAAAAAATTAGGGTTTTTCATAACTTAGAAAAATTCTAAGTTATGAAAAATTCCATTTTCTAACCCTAATTTGCATTTTGTGATTTCTTGGTGAACAAGTTTCATGATTTGGCATGTTTTGATGAAAAATGAATCTTGACTCTTGATTTTGACCAAAAAGTCAAAGTTTGACTTTTCAGTATACAGTCAAAACTGATCAATTGACTGGGAAATTCAACTATCAATCTTGTGTACTTGGGATCTTTTGAGCTTGATGAATGTGTCAAGACCATTTCATTGAGTCCTTGAGTCCATATGTGAACTTGATTTGCCATTGGCTAGGTCAAACAGTCAAAAATTGCCTTTGTGCAGTCAAAACCCTAAAAATGACCATTTTGCCCTTTTGGTGATCTGATCAAATTTCTTGTGGAATTGTGATCCAAACTTGATCAAATGGTCCATATGAGTTCATAATGTTGATGTGGGTCAAATTTCATGAGATTTGACTGTCAATTGGCCACAGTTGACTTTTTCCCCAATACAGCTGATTTTTAGGTCAATTGTCCAATTGACTAGGCAAAACTTGGAATCAGGACTTGAAACTTGGTATGGATAATCTTGTGAGTCAAACATGAAACATGAAAGTCATCTTAGGCATTTTAGGTCAAAACATCCTTGGGCAAACACAAACCCTAATTTGAGTCCACAGTGCAAGGAGAAGTCTTGAGCAGAGGAAACCCTAGCCGGGTCTTGATCTTCAAGGGTCTTGTGATGAGAAAATGTTGAGGAAATGGGAGGGAAAATTTTGGGGTACAACATACAGTATATAAGAATACCCAATTCGAAGCTTGAAGAACCCTAGTTGGCATCAATGGTGAAATCTCCAATAGCGCACAAAAACTCAATTAAAGTATGCAGTTAGCTTTAGAATCCATCAATTAGTATGAATCCATAAAAGAAATGCAATGAAAATGCTTGAATATTAAAACACGATTATGCATAAAATTGAAAACAGTTTGAATTCCCTATACCAATTCTGGGCGTGTAAGGGTTGGAAAACTATCCAGTTAGCTTCAGTAACACTTTTGCAAGCTAATGAGATTAACCTTGGCCTCTGAATCGTGTTGTAACCTAGTTTTCAGTATTTGAAATTTTTGACAAAAGTGCAAGTTTGGTTATGCTTTTCTGGCGCAGCTTTGTGGTCATTGGCATTAGGGTTGGCTTCATGCTTATGTATGGAATGATTAGGGTTGGGTTTTTTGTCCAAAGAATCAAAGCATTGATGGAATGGATATTGATTTTCATGGCATATATTTTCCAATCTTTTTCATGCAAATTTGCTTCAAATCATGTCCAATTACCAAGATTTTTTCCAAATCTGATCATGCACGAAATATTGAAGTTATCCCATGCATAAAAAGATTTGATTGACTTGCTTTGTATTTTTCACATATTTATTTTAAATAAATGAATTATTAATAATTAAAAATCCAAATAAATAAATAAAAATGATAAAAAAACTTCCCTTTGGGCCAAATGGTCGTGCACATGCCTTGGATAATGATTCTTGGAAGAAAAAGAGGCCCATTAGCATTTTTAAGACTTTTGAAGCAATGTTGACTTTTCAAAATATCCAAAAATTTCCCAACTTCCACAAGGCATAACTTGCTCAATTTTTAAGCTTTGCTCATGTTCTTGGACATTTTGGAAAGGTCTTTGAGTCCTCTAACCAATGCCTTTAGTCCCATGTCATTTTGATTAACCAATCTCAAGTTATGGCCTTTGACTTAAAGTCCCTTTTTGTTGACTTTTGAAAATGACCTATAATGTTGAAATTGATAACTTTTTGTGAGAGCATTTCTTGGACTTGAAGTGTGAAGAGGAGTTTTAGGAAATGTCTTTCTCTTCAAAATGAGCTTTGGATGGAATTTTTCTGATAATCCATGTGAAAGTTATGCCCTGGTCAAGTTACAGTTGACTTTTTCAACTGTCCAAATATGGAAACTTTTGCATCTTGAGACTTTTTGAGCCAAGCTTTGAGAATCATGATCAAGCATTGATAAAATGATGTTTGTGGCTTCAAAATGAGATGTTGACCAAAAATTTGAACTTTTGACTATCAAATGACCATTTTGCCCCTGCAGTTGACTGTAGTGCAATTAGGGTTTTTTGACTGTGCAATTTTGTGCTGTAAGTCTTGAAACTTGGTATGAGGATGCTTGACCATGTTTATAGGCATATGGGACTTGATTGGACCCTTGGAAACTTCATTTTCTTTGTCAGAACCAAAACCCTAATTTTTGACTGTTAGGAGGCCCTTGAACTGTGCAACCCTTGGGGAATTTTGAAGCATTGACTTGGCAAATTTTGAAGAATATGAGAGGGAAAATTTTGGGGTACAACAGTAGGCAGTTTACCATGGCATGCCTGCCATAAAGTCAGAATAGAACGGGGTCTTGCAGCATTCTTAATGATTAAATTCCTCCATGTGACACGAGTACCATCATCTATGAGCTGCCTATACACCTTTCCCATATGGAACCTATCTTTTTGCAGGTAATCAATCCAAGGAGCTGAGAGTTGGGGTGTAAGGATTCTGCCCTGCATAATGTGCTTCATGACCCAAGACCAGTTTGTATTGATAACCATGTCCATAATGTTACCATCTTTTATATAGTAACTATGGATCCACTTGACCCACAAAGAATCAGTCTTACAGCATAAATTCCACAGACATTTAAGCATGCATACTGTTGTACCCCAAAATTTGCCCTCGCGTTTTTCCCTAAGAAATCTCAGCTTCAAGCCTTTCCTGATTTTTCAAACTGGCTCAAGAATCGGACAAGCGGACTTTTCTTGTCAGTCAAGCGAAATTAGGGTTTTTACTGATTCTCATGACTCTGGATTGTTTCACAGTTGGCTTAGGTTTTTGGATGATTTTTGGTTCAATTTTGATCAGGCGAACGTTATTTGGGATTTAATCAGGAATTAAGGTTTTACGGGCATATTCTCAGCAAAATTAAAATTCCACAGCACTTTGCAAGTTATTCTGAGATTCGGATTGAATTAGCGTTGTTTTGATTTAATCAGTAAAAGAGACAGTGGTTTGAATTCAGTTTGTTTTGTTTGGGCCAGTCAAAAGAAGATGTGCAGTTTGGAATTACAGTGCTTGGCAAAGAATCAGTAAGAAAGGATAGCATCTGACCAGTTCTTGTGTTCGACTGTGCGTTGCTTTGAATGATGGAGACGTCCAGTTCATTTATTTTGATCAACAACGTTTAGTTGATTATTTATGGTTCTAAGAATTAAATACTTGAAATTTAACTTTCATTTTATTTAAATTAAGGAATTATAAATAACAAGTAAATAGTTAAAGAAAAGGAATTGAAAAGAATTAAATGAATCAATGGAATTTTTATTTCATATTTAATAGTTGTTACAATTATTATTTGGATACAAGTATTTATTACGAAGTATTTAAAATAATAATAGTGTACAAAAATTAAATTTAAAATTAAATTCAACTATCCTATTTCTAATTCTTCATTCTTCACTTCGCTCCGGTGCTCCATTATTCATCTGCAAAAAGAAAAGAGAAAGTCAAAAGGCAGTTGAATTAAAGAAGACAGATAAAATTTGCTCATTATTAGGGGCCACTGATTGGGATCAGTTAACCCTCTCTGCAAATCACGGGATTTCTCCCGGTTCACAAAGAGGGAAGAATTTCATTTTTATTCATGAATGCAAAATGCATAAATTCCAAAGTTCAAACTGCATAGTTCAAGTTCAACCAAACTGAAAATCCAATTCCACTTTCTATCAAAAAGCAAAAGGTACAGTTTGCTGTCAAATGCCAAAATCTACTCAAAGATATCAAAGAAAAATCAAAGAAGTACAATTTGCTGTCACAAGTACCCAAGCTGTCATGAAAAGATTTGGCCAGGATATCAAAGAAATGCAATTTACTGTCAAAATGCAAAGTCAGATCCAAAGCTGTCAAAAAGAGATAAAGAAGATGCAGAGAAGTAATGTGTTATGCAAGCTAATTCTAAATCATCATTTCCCATCAGGGCCCCTTCAGAAAAGTACAGTAAAAAACATTAAAAATTCTTTTAACTGCACAGAGAGAGAAAAAGAGAGAAATGGAAGCAGGTTTTCAGGGTCAGGCTTTAGGCTTAGGCAGGAGAGATACAAAGACAAGAAAAGATATACAAGAAATATAGAGGACAGTTCACAAGGAAGAGGGCAGATTTTCTCACCAAAGCAAAGACAGGAAATGTACAAATTGTCAAGCAAAAGCTGCTGAACTGAAGCCTCTAAGCTTCAAACTGTGAACCTGCACCAGCATAGGAACCAGAACCAAGTCCTAAGCCAAAGGCGATATCAGCACATAACCCATCCTAAAACCAACCACATAAACCTGTCAAAAAGCAAAAAAAAACATACAAACAAAAGGAGCCTGAAGCCTCAACATACAAATCTGCATCAGATATCATCCAAAACAAAAACAGATACCACATACTGGAGCAGAACCTGCATCAAGCTTCACCCTCAAAGCCATCAAACACATAAACTAAACTACTAAACCTGGCCTAGCCTTCAAACCTGATAAACCAACTAAAAACCTGCTGAAACCTGCTAGGCCTCAAGCCTCATAACCAGTTCATAACCTACTACAACATCAAACCTGCACATATAAACCTGCTGAAGAAAACACCATACCAGCATAAAACCTGCTAGGCATCCAGCCCACTGCCAACACAGAAACCAACTCAAAGCCATAGCATTTCAAGCCTAAAAGCCCTCAGTAGACACATCATCAGGCATAAAACCAGCATACAGAAACATCAAAGAAGGTACATAGGCAACTCAACATTAGGCCCTCAGCAAACATACATCACTGGACATTAAAACATTCCAAAGGCATCCAGTTCAAGGTAACACAGGGCAACAAGAGAATAAGAGAGAAAGTTCGTTCAGGGGCAACAAATATCAAAGCATCACATTTCAAACTCAGGGAAGCATATTCAAAAACATACGAATTCCCAAAGGCAACATATAGTAGAAGAGAAAAGATAAAGAAGTGAATCTATTTCAAGATAGGGCTTTTCAGAACATCATCATCAAACCCCTAAGGAAGAAGAAAAGATAAAAGTTACCAAAGTTAGCTTCATCGCGCAACTCTCCCTCCGCTCGTTCCGGCCTCCTGGGCGCCTCCACCACCGTCACTCCTCCGTCTCCTCAGAAAGGTACAGTTCCTTTCCTCTTCGCATAATCAACAAAAAAGCACATAGATCCGAATTAATAAGCAGAGAACTAAGCATACAAAACACGAGGCCCCTAATACGTTTGAATAAATTCATACCTTTCATTTTGCCGTTGGAGCTAGTGTGAAGAGGAGGAAGATGGGTGGCGACGGTGGCCTCGAACGGAAGGAAGTACCGGGACATGCGTAAAGATAAACTCAGTAGCCATGACCAAGAAGCAGGATGAACGAAGAAGAGCACGTAAGCGAACACGAACGGCGCCGTCCCAAACCCTAACGCGTCTCACTGAACAAACAAATCCCTAACCCTAAAATTTGTCTCAAGTTCAACATGGGCCTCGCCCCATTCTGCTCACCAAGCCCATTCATTTTATTAATCCTTTATTAACATTATTTTCTTATACAAACATAATTGAAAATACAAAATATGATAATAATTTTTTTAATACAAAATACATTTTTTACATTCTCTAAAATTTACAATATAATTAAAACATTTTTTTATATATACTTAATTCAATTAACTTGAAAACATTTTTAATACACATTAAAATACATTTGTATAGAGATAATAAAATACTTTTTTATCATATAATTATCATTGAAAATACTTTCTTTTTTTATTTTTTCTTTTAAGTAAAAAAAAAATACATTTGTGCATAGACAATTAAAATATATTTGCACATAATACATAAAAAATACATTTTTTTTATCATATACTTAAAATTGAAAATGACTTTCTTTTCTTTTAATTAAAATACATCTTTGTACATAATAGACAAAATACGTACTCTTTCTAATATTAAAATTCTTAAAACACTTAATTAAAACACTTTTTTAATAAACAATGATACATCATTTCACAATTTAATTAAAACTTGAGCATTTAATTTAAAACATTTGTACATATTAAAAATATACAAACCCAAGATTCACTAAAACACATATTTAGGTCAAATACCCTAATACGCTTCAATTTCACATGTCGCACTTGTAAATAAATTACATACAATACATATACATACTTACACTTACACAATGCATTCATATTGCTCTTATACATTTATTTATCTTATATTTGTGTATTCGATATTTACATTTTGATCACGAATTCAATTTGGTTGTAACTTATTGGATACTATAAGTCTCATCCCCATTCATACACTTGTACCCCCTCTCCCGGATATTATTTTGTAATAGCGTAGATTTTACATTTCCGCAATTTACAGTTTTCCAATTATACCATGGTTAAACCTAGGGTTTGCATGTACATAAAATCAAACGCTAGATAACCTAATACAAGACAAATACATGAAATCAATACACAATCACACTTGCACCCTCTAGGGTAATCCCACATGTTGCCTTCCAAAATGGGCCATGCTTGCACGTCGAGTATCTTTGGCAAAACAAAATCAAATGATAATAAGTCTCAAAGTGTTGCCTAAACGGAATGATCATAGTCCCTTCAAAGCAAATTGCCAAAGACACTTGGCACCATTGCATTCATGGTCCATACGATGACCCGCGCCCGTCCCGAATAAACTTCCTAAATGCAAGATTGTCCATCAAGTTCAATGGTGGAACAAAATTGTTAAAAGGGGTTAAAACATAACAAAAACCTTTGAGTACAATAGGGTAGACAAAACTCTTAGTTACTTGAGATCAATTTGCAAAAACACTTGCCTTCTCTTCAAAAACCACAATCCACAACACTTTCAAACAAACTCTCAAAAACATTTGAAACATCTTTTCGAAAAGATCCACACTTTTGTAAAACACTCAATCACGAGTCAAATACATTAGTTGCTTAAGACAAGGCATCTTCTTCCAAAACATTTTCAAAAGCACCCACACACACACCATTTTCAAGCAATCGAAAAACAAGGCAAGTGATCTAAAAAACCAAGTAACTAAGAGCCCATGGATAACCATGGATGAAAAGGGTGCTAATACCTTCCCTTTTCATAATCTACCCCCCGAACCCACGAAATATCTCAAAAGGTTTTTGCTGTGCTTTTTTAACCTTTCCTTTAGGATAAAATAAAAAGTCGGTGGCGACTCTTGCTCAACCGCACAAGTGCGAATACGAACGCAAAACACTAGTCAGTTCTCCCACCGTATCACAGAACTGGCGACTCTGCTGGGGAGTAACTTCCAAAGTGGGGTTACCTTAGGGTTTAGATCACCTTTGTTTTCAAATTGATTGCTTTGTTTGCTTTACATTTGTGGGCTTTGTATCGGAGTTTTATAGATCCTAACCCGGATCTGGGGATACCTTCTTAGAAAGTAGCAACAAGGCTGTGAGGGAACTGTGCGGGGTATACCGACATGGTTGAAGCAGTCTGCTACGTTGATGTGGCACTTTGGTGTGTACCGGTAACCCTTGAGTTCGGTCAAGGAGAGTACGGGGCCGCCGCGTGGTGTCGCGAAGCATCAACTGACCTTAGGAACCATAATCGAACCATCTTGACCTTTTTAGGGTAGTGAGATAACTGACTTTGGTGCAGTCCGAGGTTGGTTGATACTCGATACTACACCCAATTGAGGGTTGCTTTCCTGGAATATTTCGGTCGCCAGTTCAGTGGCTAAATCGAAACGATGAACAATGAAAGCAATCCAGTGATATTGGGACCCTTAGAACCCGGTTACTTCTAATAGGACAGGTTGAGCCCACCAACTTCAAGAGGGTAGTACCTGGACCCCATGCAAGCCTAAACCTAAGGACTTGTTTGCTTTGTGTGAATATTGTTTGCCTGTATATACACTTGCTTGTGCATACATGTACATAACATCATAACATCATACCATAACATTTTCAAATAACCATTTCAAGGATCTCGAGGGTTCTGTTGATGCAGGGTTACGTTGAACCAGACATCTACCAAGGAGCAAGGGGTTTCTCCTCTAACCAATGCAATCAAAAATCAAGTGCAACAACTTGAATCAGTGGCTATGACCCACTCGACATGGTGAGCTTGATTCTAGTGGAAAGACATCCGCCGATACAAAGTTCTCCAAACAAAAGATCAAGAACAACAACTTGAATCAGTGGCTATGACCCACTTGACATGGTGAGCTTGATTCTCGCGGAAGGACGTCCACCGGTGCAGAGATCTCCAATCAACGATCCAAGTTTAAACCTCTAACGTTTTCTTGTGTTTACCCCAAGAGATCCTTGAAAGCGTGCATCCACATATCATGCATTGCATTTTGACAATCTTTCCTTTTTCAGGTTTCCTTACTCTCCTGCTGTTTATTTCAGCAAGAGATGGCTCTAGAAAGGACTGTCAAAGACATTCAAGACCAGACTGCTCAGCTGCAGGAGATGTTCCTGAACTTGTCTCTGGGGCAGGAAGAGATGAAAGCTCTCCTCACCAAGGGCTTGGGGAATTCCAACAATGCCAGGAGTGATCAGATTGCGGAGCTGCAGCTTGATCTGACAACCTTAAGGACTCAAATGATGGGACAGTTGGTGGGCCAGATGGCTCTCATTCAAGACTTATCTCAAAGACAAGAGGAACTCAGAGTTCTTGTCCGCCAACTGCTTCCAAACAACCAACTGGGGCAAACACCTGGGGTTGAAGAGCAAGTCACCACTCAGCCTCCATCAACTCAAGAAGACAAGGGGAAAGCTCCTTTACTTGCTTCAGGGTCACAATCCCATCAACAACCTCGCCAGCGTCAACGGGGGAATCGGCGTAAACAAGAAAAGTCGGGAAGACAGTTCACGGAGACTGAAATACCATCATTCTTCATACTGAAGTGCCTGTTGGAGGTCAATTTGCTTACCGTAAAGGATCCTCCTCAGAAGCCCAATATCTCCTCTCCTCACTATAATCCCGACGCATTCTGTGTTTACCACTCCTACAGCCCGGGACACGACACCAACGACTGTTGGGCCTTGAAGAACAAGATTCAAGATCTGATCGACATTGGGGTGCTGGAATTCATGCCAGACGGCGAGATGAAAATCTTCCGTTAAAGGGTTCTCCACTTGAAGTGACGAGGCTCAAACTGAAAGACTTTTGCTCCTTTTTGAATTTTCAAAGTTGTAATTTCTTTTTGCTGTCAAACAATTACCTGTTGATGTTAAACTCTGTTTTCATTAATGCATTGCATATGTTTGTCTTGAATTCATCCATTCGTTTCACTACTGCTTTTCGTTATGATATTTGACTCTTGATAAAAAGCTGTAAGCCTTTAGAAGGAGGATGACGAAACAATACCGTGATCTTATACAGTATGCTTTTGAACAGACCTTGCTGATGATGTACAGGCATTTCTTTCAATTCCCAAACACTGGAGTTATAAGGAAGTTAATCCCTAGTCAACCCCTTCGAGCCAAAGAAGTAGGAGTGCTCTGTTCTAAACAATCAAAACCTTTGATATAAACCTGGGGCAGGGTAGTCTCTCAGTTAATTCAAAAGAAAACGCGCATTGAAGTCGCAAACTCTCAGTTCGTAACACAACGAACGAGGTCAAAAAAGAAAGCATTCCTTTGGAATCAAAAGACAAGGGTGGTTCCCTATCACATAGACAGTCAATCTCTCAAAAGAAAAAAGCCCACTGAGCCAAAACCTATAAAGGAGGCTTAAGAAAGCTGGGGCATCCCGCTGACAGTAATCCCAGAAAACGGTAACAGTCAGGCAAAAGTTAGGGATAACAAATCAAAATCAAAATAGTGAGGTCATTACAAAGTCCTCAACAACATGAAAAATGTTGAATAAAAAAAAAGGAGAGATGATGACTGTCTCCCAAATTCAACTGGTGAACCATCGCCCAAAAGTCGTTCCAAACTCAAAACAGAGTGTGACGCACAATTAACTGAGCTTAGGTTGGAAAACATCACGAAGAGCGGGTGGGTACAAATATACTTTGAGCCTTTATCCTTTGTTTCTTAAACCGTGAACCAAGCCACGTTACAACCCTTCAAAAGTCCTAATTGAAGCATGGGTTAGTTCGAAAGCATACTGTTACAAAAGGTATCCTGACTCCTGTAGGGCTTTACTCTAAATCTTGTGTTGACTTGTCTTATGAAAAGTTTTCTGCTAAAAACGCATTTTTCAAAACGAAAAAAAAAACTTCGAGACAAACATAAACTTTGCATTATTTGAATATCACTGTCTGCATTTGACCTTTTTGTTTGACAGCGAGGAAATTCATGCAGCGAATGTTCGGAGGAACGAAAACTCTATCAATGAGCAAAATCACTTCAAAGGGATAACACTTCCATCAAATCCCCTTATCAACAAGGGGCATGACATGTCACAGTTCAATTAACCTGGGGCAGTCCAGCCAAGGTCCAACAGATCTTTCAAAGTTCAGTTAACCTGGGGCAGTCCAGTCAAGATTTCAAGAAATCTCTCAATATGCAGAGTAATCTGATTCAAGACTCCATCACAACCACTTGGGGCATTCGAATGTCAAAAGTGTTCAGCAAATCAATTACAACTATTTCCAGACTCGATTCCTGTATCTAGCCAGGGCACGTCTGAAGAGTTTGAGGATTCGATTCCTGTATCTAGCCAGGGCACGTCTGAAGAGTTTGAGGATTCGATTCCTGTATCCAGCCAGGGCATATCCGTTGACGACTATTTCCAGACTCGATTCCTGTATCCAGCCAGGGCATGTCTGAAGAATTCCAGATCAACACCTGCAACAACCCAGGAAACATCTGTGAACGACCGATTGTAGACCAACACCTGTAATAAGCCAGGAATTCATCTACATCACCACTTGGGGCATTCGAATGTCAAAAGTGTTCAAAACCGATGCAGTTTTACACAAGCTCATCATCAGGAAGCCCTACACCGGTTCCTCTTCAAGACTTCTGAAACAAGTTTACGGATTCTTCCCAACAACGGATGTTAATCTACCAACTTGTTCAGACTCTTCTCAACCCTTGAAATTAGTTTACGGACGCTTCCCAACAACGGATGCGGCTCTATTGCTGATTCAACTTCAAGATTTCTGAAAATAGTTCACGGGTTCTCCAAGTAAACGGATGTTAACCTATCACTTGTTCAGATTCTTCTCAAGACTTCTGAAAACAGTTCATGGATTCTTCCTAAGTAACGGATGTTAATCTATCAGCTTGTTCAGATGCAACCCTTGAAATTAGTTTACGGACGCTTCCCAACAACGGATGCGGCTCTATTGCTGATTCAACTTCAAGATTTCTGAAAATAGTTCAGGGGTTCTCCAAGTAAACGGATGTTAACCTATCACTTGTTCAGATTCTTCTCAAGACTTCTGAAAACAGTTCATGGATTCTTCCCAAGTAACGGATGTTAATCTATCAGCTTGTTCAGATGCAACCTCTGAAATTAGTTTACGGACGCTTCCCAACAACGGATGCGGCTCTATTGCTGATTCAACTTCAAGATTTCTGAAAATAGTTCACGGGTTCTCCAAGTAAACGGATGTTAACCTATCACTTGTTCAGATTCTTCTCAAGACTTCTGAAAACAGTTTATGGATTCTTCCCAAGTAACGGATGTTAATCTATCAGCTTGTTCAGATGCAACCTCTGAAATTAGTTTACGGACGCTTCCCAACAACGGATGCGACTCTATTGCTGATTCAACTTCAAGATTTCTGAAAATAGTTCACGGGTTCTCCAAGTAAACGGATGTTAACCTATCACTTGTTCAGATTCTTCTCAAGACTTCTGAAAACAGTTTATGGATTCTTCCCAAGTAACGGATGTTAATCTATCAGCTTGTTCAGATGCAACCTCTGAAATTAGTTTACGGACGCTTCCCAACAACGGATGTGACTCTATTGCTGATTCAACTTCAAGATTTCTGAAAATAGTTCACGGGTTCTCCAAGTAAACGGATGTTAACCTATCGCTTGTTCAGATTCTTCTCAAGCTAACCACCACGGAAGATCGCGCTCGCCAAAATTCTCCCTATCCCCAGCGGAGTTCATCAAAATTCCCCAGCGGAGCCAGACCATTGAACCTTCTCCCCACAGAGTTTTGGGAGGGCAAATCTTGAGTTCCCCAGTGAAGTCTCCAGAGTTACTTCCACCAAGCCAAAGATTCTCAATCTGGCCTCCCCAGCATGAGTCTACAAGGTTGGAACTCCCCAGTAGAGGTCATCAGGAATTCTCTTCCCCAGCAACAGCCAAGGATTTATTTTCCACGGCAGCAGTCAAAATGCTTTTATCTTCAGTCATCTCGGATTCAGTTATCCTCAGCAAGATAGCTCATCAGCTTACATGCGCATCCATCACATTCATGTCATAAATATTGATGTCACGTACATTGCATCATGCATCATAACATTGCATACAACTAACCCTTTGCCTTTTCAGGAAAGATCAGTCGACAGACACAGATCATCTCCCAAGATTCATCCAGAAATAGTTCAGATGTGACCCGGGCACGGCGACATTCTGATACTTATTCCAGATTCATCCAGACGCATTATCGAGAAACCCTACACCGGTTCCTCTTCAACTTCAAAACTTCTGAAAATAGTTTACGGATTCTTCCCTACAACGGATGTCAATCTACCGACTTGTTCAGACTCTGCTCAACTTCTGAAACAGTTTACGGATTCTTCCCTACAACGGATGTCAATCTACCGACTTGTTCAGACTCTGCTTAACTTCTGAAACAGTTTACGGATTCTTCCCTACAACGGATGTCAATCTACCGACTTGTTCAGACTCTGCTCAACTTCTGAAACAGTTTACGGATTCTTCCCTACAACGGATGTCAATCTACCAACTTGTTCAGACTCTGCTCAACTTCTGAAACAGTTTACGGATTCTTCCCTACAACGGATGTCAATCTACCGACTTGTTCAGACTCTGCTTAACTTCTGAAACAGTTTACGGATTCTTCCCTACAACGGATGTCAATCTACCAACTTGTTCAGACTCTTCACAATCTCTGAAAATAGTTTACGGATTCTTCCCAACAACGGATGTCAATCTACCAACTTGTTCAGACTCTTCACAATTTTTGAAAATAGTTTACGGACACGTCCCAACAACGGATGCTGCTCTATTGCTTATTCAATCTCAGATAGCTTACAGATTCTCCAGATATGGACGTCAATCTGTTGCTTGTTCAGACCCCAATTCAGAGATGTTCCAAAACAGGGATGCCTTTCTGACACTTATCCACTCACTTCTGACATGCATTTCAACATTTCCAGATGGCATCTATAAGCCCATCCTCCTACCAGCAGTCGCCGAATGGCATCTGTAAGCCCATTCTCAGATGGCATCTCTAAGCCCATCCCCCGACAAAATTCTCTCGCACCAGATGGCATCTTTAAGCCCGTCACCAGATGGCATCTTTAAGCCCATCACCAAATGGCATCTTTAAGCCCATTCACATCTACCATCACATCGCCGAGTGCAAATTTTCTGGGCACTGTAGTGTCCAATCTCCTTTTACCTTCAAGTCGCGAAAGGCAAACTTGCCAATCTAACTCTTCAGGTCAAAGGAGATTGAACAGGGGCAACTGTTGTACCCCAAAATTTTCCCTCGCGTTTTTCCCTAAGAAATCTCAGCTTCAAGCCTTTCCTGATTTTTCAAACTGGCTCAAGAATCGGACAAGCGGACTTTTCTTGTCAGTCAAGCGAAATTAGGGTTTTTACTGATTCTCATGACTCTGGATTGTTTCACAGTTGGCTTAGGTTTTTGGATGATTTTTGGTTCAATTTTGATCAGGCGAACGTTATTTGGCATTTAATCAGGAATTAAGGTTTTACGGGCATATTCTCAGCAAAATTAAAATTCCACAGCACTTTGCAAGTTATTCCGAGATTCGGATTGAATTAGCGTTGTTTTGATTTAATCAGTAAAAGAGACAGTGGTTTGAATTCAGTTTGTTTTGTTTGGGCCAGTCAAAAGAAGATGTGCAGTTTGGAATTACAGTGCTTGGCAAAGAATCAGTAAGAAAGGATAGCATCTGACCAGTTCTTGTGTTCGACTGTGCGTTGCTTTGAATGATGGAGACGTCCAGTTCATTTATTTTGATCAACAACGTTTAGTTGATTATTTATGGTTCTAAGAATTAAATACTTGAAATTTAACTTTCATTTTATTTAAATTAAGGAATTATAAATAACAAGTAAATAGTTAAAGAAAAGGAATTGAAAAGAATTAAATGAATCAATGGAATTTTTATTTCATATTTAATAGTTGTTACAATTATTATTTGGATACAAGTATTTATTACGAAGTATTTAAAATAATAATAGTGTACAAAAATTAAATTTAAAATAAAATTCAACTATCCTATTTCTAATTCTTCATTCTTCACTTCGCTCCGGTGCTCCATTATTCATCTGCAAAAAGAAAAGAGAAAGTCAGAAGGCAGTTGAATTAAAGAAGACAGATAAAATTTGCTCATTATTAGGGGCCACTGATTGGGATCAGTTAACCCTCTCTGCAAATCACGGGATTTCTCCCGGTTCACAAAGAGGGAAGAATTTCATTTTTATTCATGAATGCAAAATGCATAAATTCCAAAGTTCAAACTGCATAGTTCAAGTTCAACCAAACTGAAAATCCAATTCCACTTTCTATCAAAAAGCAAAAGGTACAGTTTGCTGTCAAATGCCAAAATCTACTCAAAGATATCAAAGAAAAATCAAAGAAGTACAATTTGCTGTCACAAGTACCCAAGCTGTCATGAAAAGATTTGGCCAGGATATCAAAGAAATGCAATTTACTGTCAAAATGCAAAGTCAGATCCAAAGCTGTCAAAAAGAGATAAAGAAGATGCAGAGAAGTAATGTGTTATGCAAGCTAATTCTAAATCATCATTTCCCATCAGGGCCCCTTCAGAAAAGTACAGTAAAAAACATTAAAAATTCTTTTAACTGCACAGAGAGAGAAAAAGAGAGAAATGGAAGCAGGTTTTCAGGGTCAGGCTTTAGGCTTAGGCAGGAGAGATACAAAGACAAGAAAAGATATACAAGAAATATAGAGGACAGTTCACAAGGAAGAGGGCAGATTTTCTCACCAAAGCAAAGACAGGAAATGTACAAACTGTCAAGCAAAACCTGCTGAACTGAAGCCTCTAAGCTTCAAACTGTGAACCTGCACCAGCATAGGAACCAGAACCAAGTCCTAAGCCAAAGGAGATATCAGCACATAACCCATCCTAAAACCAACCACATAAACCTGTCAAAAAGCAAAAAAAAACATACAAACAAAAGGAGCCTGAAGCCTCAACATACAAATCTGCATCAGATATCATCCAAAACAAAAACAGATACCACATACTGGAGCAGAACCTGCATCAAGCTTCACCCTCAAAGCCATCAAACACATAAACTAAACTACCAAACCTGGCCTAGCCTTCAAACCTGATAAACCAACTAAAAACCTGCTGAAACCTGCTAGGCCTCAAGCCTCATAACCAGTTCATAACCTACTACAACATCAAACCTGCACATATAAACCTGCTGAAGAAAACACCATACCAGCATAAAACCTGCTAGGGATCCAGCCCACTGCCAACACAGAAACCAACTCAAAGCCATAGCATTTCAAGCCTAAAAGCCCTCAGTAGACACATCATCGGGCATAAAACCAGCATACAGAAACATCAAAGAAGGTACATAGGCAACTCAACATTAGGCCCTCAGCAAACATACATCACTGGGCATTAAAACATTCCCAAGGCATCCAGTTCAAGGTAACACAGGGCAACAAGAGAAGAAGAGAGAAAGTTCGTTCAGGGGCAACAAATATCAAAGCATCACATTTCAAACTCAGGGAAGCATATTCAAAAACATACGAATTCCCAAAGGCAACATATAGTAGAAGAGAAAAGATAAAGAAGTGAATCTATTTCAAGATAGGGCTTTTCAGAACATCATCATCAAACCCCTAAGGAAGAAGAAAAGATAAAAGTTACCAAAGTTAGCTTCATCGCGCAACTCTCCCTCCGCTTGTTCCAGCCTCCTGGGCGCCTCCACCACCGTCACTCCTCCGTCTCCTCAGAAAGGTACAGTTCCTTTCCTCTTCGCATAATCAACAAAAAAGCACATAGATCCGAATTAATAAGCATAGAACTAAGCATACAAAACACGAGGCCCCTAATACGTTTGAATAAATTCATACCTTTCATTTTGCCGTTGGAGCTAGTGTGAAGAGGAGGAAGATGGGTGGCGCCGGTGGCCTCGAACGGAAGGAAGTACCGGGACATGCGTAAAGATAAACTCAGTAGCCATGACCAAGAAGCAGGATGAACGAAGAAGAGCACGTAAGCGAACACGAACGGCGCCGTCCCAAACCCTAACGCGTCTCACTGAACAAACAAATCCCTAACCCTAAAATTTGTCTCAAGTTCAACATGGGCCTCGCCCCATTCTGCTCACCAAGCCCATTCATTTTATTAATCCTTTATTAACATTATTTTCTTATACAAACATAATTGAAAATACAAAATATGATAATAATTTTTTTAATACAAAATACATTTTTTACATTCTCTAAAATTTACAATATAATTAAAACATTTTTTTATATATACTTAATTCAATTAACTTGAAAACATTTTTAATACACATTAAAATACATTTGTATAGAGATAATAAAATACTTTTTTATCATATAATTATCATTGAAAATACTTTCTTTTTTTATTTTTTCTTTTAAGTAAAAAAAAAATACATTTGTGCATAGACAATTAAAATATATTTGCACATAATACATAAAAAATACATTTTTTTTATCATATACTTAAAATTGAAAATGACTTTCTATTCTTTTAATTAAAATACATCTTTGTACATAATAGACAAAATACGTACTCTTTCTAATATTAAAATTCTTAAAACACTTAATTAAAACACTTTTTTAATAAACAATGATACATCATTTCACAATTTAATTAAAACTTGAGCATTTAATTTAAAACATTTGTACATATTAAAAATATACAAACCCAAGATTCACTAAAACACATATTTAGGTCAAATACCCTAATACGCTTCAATTTCACATGTCGCACTTGTAAATAAATTACATACAATACATATACATACTTACACTTACACAATGCATTCATATTGCTCTTATACATTTATTTATCTTATATTTGTGTATTCGATATTTACATTTTGATCACGAATTCAATTTGGTTGTAACTTATTGGATACTATAAGTCTCATCCCCATTCATACACTTGTACCCCCTCTCCCGGATATTATTTTGTAATAGCGTAGATTTTACATTTCCGCAATTTACAGTTTTCCAATTATACCATGGTTAAACCTAGGGTTTGCATGTACATAAAATCAAACGCTAGATAACCTAATACAAGACAAATACATGAAATCAATACACAATCACACTTGCACCCTCTAGGGTAATCCCACATGTTGCCTTCCAAAATGGGCCATGCTTGCACGTCGAGTATCTTTGGCAAAACAAAATCAAATGATAATAAGTCTCAAAGTGTTGCCTAAACGGAATGATCATAGTCCCTTCAAAGCAAATTGCCAAAGACACTTGGCACCATTGCATTCATGGTCCATACGATGACCCGCGCCCGTCCCGAATAAACTTCCTAAATGCAAGATTGTCCATCAAGTTCAATGGTGGAACAAAATTGTTAAAAGGGGTTAAAACATAACAAAAACCTTTGAGTACAATAGGGTAGACAAAACTCTTAGTTACTTGAGATCAATTTGCAAAAACACTTGCCTTCTCTTCAAAAACCACAATCCACAACACTTTCAAACAAACTCTCAAAAACATTTGAAACATCTTTTCGAAAAGATCCACACTTTTGTAAAACACTCAATCACGAGTCAAATACATTAGTTGCTTAAGACAAGGCATCTTCTTCCAAAACATTTTCAAAAGCACCCACACACACACCATTTTCAAGCAATCGAAAAACAAGGCAAGTGATCTAAAAAACCAAGTAACTAAGAGCCCATGGATAACCATGGATGAAAAGGGTGCTAATACCTTCCCTTTTCATAATCTACCCCCCGAACCCACGAAATATCTCAAAAGGTTTTTGCTGTGCTTTTTTAACCTTTCCTTTAGGATAAAATAAAAAGTCGGTGGCGACTCTTGCTCAACCGCACAAGTGCGAATACGAACGCAAAACACTAGTCAGTTCTCCCACCGTATCACACGTACCTGATTCCAAACTGCCACATTGATCACGTTCAAGCCACCTTGAGAACCAGGCCTATAGACTTTCTTCCACGCCACAGGACTTTTACGACTAATCTCATGAGAACTATTCCAAATAAATGATCTGCATAAAGCATTGATTTTCTTTATTACAAATACTGGGAGAGGAAGACATTGGAGCCAGTACTGTGTTGTTACAAACAAAATACTCTTCACAAGTTGGACTCTCCCCGCGTAGCTCAATAACTTTGCAGTCCAGTGTCGAATTCTGCATGTTATTTTATCAATTAAAGGGAGGTAATGATTTATGGTAAGCCTCCTGCAAGTGAGGGGAATGCCCAAGTAACGCACAGGCAGCCTACCCTCCTCAAACCTGGTTAAGCCCAAGAGATCCTGCTTGATGCCATTGATCCTGCCTCCAAAAAATATCTTGCATTTCATAGGATTTATTACCAATCCAGTAGAAGCTGAGAATGTTGACATAACCTGCATTAGCAATCTCACAGAATTACAGTCACCCTTGCTGAATAGTAGAATATCATCTGCAAACATAAGGTTAGTGAGGCCAATTTTTTCACATCTTGCATGGAACTTAAAATTTGGATCATGCTGCATTTTGGACAACAGTCTACTCAAATATTCCATGACAACTACAAATAATAAGGGGGAAAGTGGATCCCCTTGTCGCACACCCCTACAAGCTTGCATAGGCTTAGTCAAAACACCATTCACATTAAACTCATACGAAATAGTAGTAACTGTAAGCATAATCCACTGAATGAATTTTGGTGGAATACCTAACTCCCTCAGGATATCCTCAAGTGCTCCCCAATCCACCATATCATATGCCTTTTGGAGATCAATCTGCAACATGCATCGAGGGGCTTCAGTCTGCCTAGTATAGCCTTTGATGATTTCATAAGCTAGCATAATATGGTTATGGATATTCTGCCCAGGAATGAAAGCAGCCTGACTATGATTCGGTACCTCCTGGAAAACAGTTCCTAATCTGGCAGAAATAATTCTTGAGATAATTTTGTAGAATGTAGTGCAGCCTGCGATTGGTCTATAATCCTTAATTACTTTGGCATGATCATTATTTGGAATCAAAGTCACCACAGTCTTATTGAAAGGTATACAAATTCTGTTATGATAAAAAAACTCCATGACTGCTGCCACCACATCTGCTTTAAGAAACTTCCAGCAGGATTTGAAGAATTTTGCTCCATACCCATCAGCACCTGGGGATTTAAGGTTACCAATTCCTTGGAGGGATTTTTCAATCTCATTCTCAGTGACTTTGCCCACCAAAAAATTTCTCTACTGCATACTGAGTTGCTTTCCCCTCCTCATAGCATCAATATCTACATGGACCAAGGTTTTGTCTTTCATTCCCATAAGGCTAGCATAAAAGTCCCTAACCTCCTGCAAGATATCCTGTTGGCTATGCAGAATGGAGCCATCATCCTTTTGAAGGAGATTCATGGTTTTCTGACTATGCTTAGCTTTCAAGTAGGCATGGAAGAATGCATTATTCCCATCACCCACTTTCAGCCAGTCAATTTTAGCCCTCTGCAAAAGAAGTTTTTCCTCCATTTGATTCCAGTAGATAACATCATCAGTCAGTTTCTTTATCTCCTCAATTTTTTGGCTATCAAACCTGTTTTTCTGAAGGTCATTTTGTGTTGACAAGAGGTTTTGCCTGGCCTCAAGAATGTTCCTTCTAATATCATTTGGTTGATAGCTAATCTGTTTAAGAACAGTTTTCACCCTCTGTAACTTGTGCCAAAGTACCTGCATAGGTGCCCCTCTAACAGGCTTAATCCAATTAGCTTTGACAGAATTCTCAAACCCTTCCACATCCACTAGGTAGTTGTTAAACTTAAACCTCCCATTGAATTTCTTTGAGCAATTATCAGACAGCAGCAATAATGCATGATCAGAAATACCAGGGGGAAGGATATGCAGAGTCATATGCCCAAACTGTTGAAACCAGTCAACATTTCCTAACAGTCTATCAATGCGCGAGTAAATAGTACTTGTGCTTTGTTTATTAGACCAAGTAAAGAAATCACCAGTGGTATCCATCTCACTAAGCCCAGTTTTTGTCAACATATCTTGAAAGTCCTCAAACTCAGATTCTGTGACTATGCTACCTCCAATTCTGTCTTGTGCATTGGCAACATTGTTATAATCCCCAATCAAACACTAAGGCCCCTGAGAACTTTTACAAGTTTTCTCAATAGTCTTCCACAGAAGTTTCCTATCCTCTAATCGATTTAGGGCATATACTGCAGTTAACCAAAATTTGAAGTTACCCACCATATCATACACTCCACAATGGATGGCTTGGCTAGTTTTGAGAAGGCACCTAATGTTCAATTTGGTATTATCCCAATAAATCCAAAGTCTACCATTAATGTGCTCAGCATAATTATCAATGTACTCACCTCTGAAGCCAAGTTTCCCCCTGATAATAGAAGCTTTGTTACTTTTCACACGCGTTTCAATCAAAATAGCAATAGCAGGATGTAAATCATGGAGACGGGAACTAATCTCCTTTATCTTGCCACTTTTATTTAGTCCCCTCACATTCCATGCCACCATCATGGACCCCTATCCAGGGTGACCAAGGGATCGAGCAACACCTCCAGGACCCCAAAGCCATTGGTACAAGGCAGAACTGAAGGGTTTCCTGCATTCTGATTCTGTCTACCTTTTGTCCGCCTAGCCAAAGTCCAATCCTCAGCAACTCCAGCTGAGGCATCCCTAGGGGTAGCAACTTTTGGAGTGAGAACAGTCTGAGAAGATGCTCCAGCCCCTTCATCCAGATTCACCTTAGGTTTCCAGATCTTCATCTTTGGCTCCTCAGTACACTGATGTCCCACCTGTTGGCATTTTCCACAGAACTTTGGTTTCCATTCATACTGCACCTGCTGCTTAAGCTTACCACCTCCCTTGTCTTTGATAACAATCTCCTCTACCAGCTTCTTTGTAATGTCAACCTCAACAAGAATTCTGGCATACGAAATGCGAAGTTTGTGAGCTGTACATTCATCAGTAACAAGAGGCACACCTAAGGAACTGCCAATCTTATTAAGGCTTTTTTCTCCCCACAGGTGAATGGGAAGTCTTGGCAATTTCACCCAAATTGGAATAGTGCGCAGCATATCCTCCTTCATATTAAAATCTGAGGTCCACTCTCTAATAATCATAGGCAATCCCCTTATGGAGTAGGGACCTTTCATCAGTACTGTGTCCATATCATCTGCTTGCTTGAATCGAAGTATGAAGTAACCATCTTCATGATAATACATATCCGGTAGGGTGACAAAGTTCCATACCTTCTCCATAAACCTCTTCAGAGAATGCATACTTAAGTCTGCCCCAAGAACATAGAGAATAAGGGAATTCCCCCAAAATGACAGTTCAGCCGCAATGTCGTCTTCTTCGATTTCAATCTCAACCTCACCATTAACAATGGTAGGTGCAACGTATGCCATCGTTCTTCCTTTATTAGGGTTGCGGTTATCATTAAGGACCTCCACCCAAAGCTTCTGATTTTCAATTGGTTCAATACGGACCGGTGGATTTACTGTTGTACTCGTCTTGTCCCTGCTATCTTCCTCATCAGCGCATACAGACGGTTCCGGAGACTTCGCCGGTTCCGGTGAAGGACTTTGAGGG